>CAHIKZ030000899.1:47500-62500 GCA_903632075.3 Acanthosepion pharaonis | reverse complement strand
GCTTAGTATTCTATTTTCTTATTTTTTTTTATTGAGAACTTTGCCAACTACCTTAGAATTTTGTTAATTACACTTAGCCATCACCTATTATGTATATATATATATATATATATATATATATATATATATATATATATATGAGAGAGAGATAGAGAGCATGTGGAAAGAGGAATCAACTTTGTATGTTGATTGTCATTTTCATTGTCATCATCTATAAATGATCTATCACTTATATTGAGAACAAAAGAAACATGTTAGCAGCCTGATTTCCCCTTGTAAAAAAATATGGTACCTGAGAACATTGCAGATTTTTCAAGACAATAAAAATACTTTGAAAGTGTTAAAAGGAAAATATCAATTCCAATGGCTAAGAAAGTTTATTCACTCATGGTGGTGAGGCCAAGATAATTTGGAAACAATAAGCAAAATTTGAAACAATCGGTATTTTGACTAAACATTTGACAGAGTAAAAAAGGTTGAGAATTGTCAAAGCTAGGACACCATTAGCATTACAATCATAGGAAATGATAAATGTATTTGTACAGGAATTGAGGAATCCCCAAACAGCTTGGGTGCTGAAATTAGATGTGAGGTACATCTGCCTCCAAAAGTGGCTGTGGAGAAGAATGTGGCAGAAACCCTATTTTTATATAAGTGCATGAATCATTCAGGCCATTTTGAGTGAGTTAGTTTCTGATTGTGAGTATAAATGTCCTTTTTATTTCCATTTTCCTCAAGATGTCTTCCTTGCTTACATGCCAAGTCCATGGCATTCTCAGAATCCTTCGGTCATAATTCATTAACATCTTTTTTCCTGAATATGATAATCATAACATTAATTGTTTTCTTATAAGGAAACATTTGGCATTCACTGACTGACCAACCAGTACTACTGTCAGTTGAAATTTGTAAAATCTTTCTCTTAAAATAATTTTTCAGGAAAATACATTTCTCAAGTCAAGTAGCTGTTATTATTCTTTCTAGTAATGATGGGGGTTTTTCTTGCTAACCTTTTATCTAAAATAGCATCAACATCTCGATTAAGTCATTATTTTCACTTTGGGTTACATGTAATAGACATTTTAGCCATTGCTACTGTGATGTAGTTTCTGTTATCAGGTACAATTCTTTGTTATTCTATAGTGGCATTTCATAATGTTCGAGGATGTGTGACCTTTACCAAGCTCCATTGGTTTCACTCACTCAAAACCATCTTTAGCCATTGATCTTAGAAAGTGGTTGAACTGTTGACCATTTAGGTATTATGGGTTTGGTGCCATACAAAGAGATATGTATGAACATCTTAAAAGACTATTTCAGAAGTTTTCAGGTTAATGTTTTGATTTTGTTTCAATTTTTAGTGTTGGGTGTAATTTTGTCTAGTATAGACTATTCTATGTTCAGTTTTCTTATCTCTTATACTCAGTCAGTTTATGTGTCATGCATGATACATTCTTAGGAAATCATGTTTCTTTAGTTACATGACTGGTGAGGCAAATTTTTTTTCCGCAATAAGTTGCCATTTCTTTCTGTGGTAGACCAGTTGCCATCCAATGTTATAGAACCCAGTCTGTCCTGCTATTTACCCATAGGTGGGGTGAGAAGAAGAGGATTCATATCTTTCCCAAGCACATAAGTGAATGTAATGGATTTTGATTCACTTACATGCTTATACCCTTGGGAAAGGTGTGAATCCTCCTCTTCTCCCTCCAGCTATGGGTAAATAGCAGGACAGACTGGGTTCTATAGCCTTGGATGGCAACTGGTCTAGGAGAAGGAAAACTCTGAATTCAAAATCTGCGGAGGTTCATTTGGGGACCTTGTGGCATGTGGTGAACCAGGTCTCTGTAATTGGCCCATCAAAAAGTGTGGATGGTCCTGCACGAAACCTTGACCTTCTATAATCAAGTCTCATATGCTATACATGCGGGTTGTGGGCCACTTGTGAATTCCAAATTCCCATGAAACTCCAATATTGGAGCCGGCTCAACTCACCTCGGGTGAATGCCATTACAAGGACAAGGCCACCATCCATTACTCCACTGTGCCTCCTCTTATACTACAGTTTTTATATAACTGATCCACACAGAAAAGTATTTAAAGTATTTACTAATTCTACATCATGAATTGTTATCATAGATTCAGGGTATGGGGCATCACAGCTTTCACTTTAATTGCAGAATACAAGAGCTGAAAATAGATTTATCAAGTAGCTGTTATCACTCTGCCCAGTTTTAATGGGGGTTTCCTTGCTACCCTTTTATCTGAAGTAGTGTGGAATGTCAACATCTTGATTAAGTCATTATTTTCTTTTCTAAATACATGTGATATCCATTTTGGCTGTTGCTGCTGTTGATAGTCCTCAAATGATAGTGTTTCTGTTATTTGATACAAGTTTGTGATCCCATAGCGCCAGTTCACAAAGTTCAAAGAAATATGGTGTTTGCCAAGACCTACAGGATTCACTTACTCAAAGCCATTTTTAACCATTTGGGTGTCTTTTTGGCTACTGCATATGTCATTTGAAACTGTTCTCTTTGATTATACTTTGATGATAGATCTGAGATTTTCTCAGTTCTCAGTGGATGCTGATCAACTGTGAGAAATTCGGTTACATCATTTAGGTTTCATATTGCATTCCGTTTTTTTTTTTTGTCAACAGTGACAATGGTGGAAAGACATTGTCATCCCAGGACACAACATTGTCCATTTCTTTTCTCAACTATAGACCTCAACCATCTATGTCTTTCAGGTTACCAACCTCAAGTGAAAGCATTGGGTAGGAAACCTAATCTCTTCTCTGCAGTAACAGGGATTACGCCTTTCTGGTCTTAAATTTCATTGCCTTCTGATACCACTTCTTATATATCATCCAAAGAGGCACCAAATAGATCTTAACTTTAAATACACATGGGTTAAAACTACTCTTTTGATTGGACAATAAATACAAAAAGTATATATTTTTTTAAATTTGAAAAATGAATTTGAACAGTCTGGCTCGACAGAATCCTTTTCAGTGATTCTTTTAGAGAATTCAGAATAGAGAAACTTTTACAGACAAATGCAGCACATCAAATATAAACTGTGTGACTTTCTTTGAAATAAAATTCTCCCATAAGTAAGTGTAAAAAAATAGACTATTATAATACTTATTTATTTTTAATTATCTACACCTTTTACTAATTATTATTTTTAATTACTTTATATTATTTACTAATAAAACATTGTTATACCTGCTACAGTGTAATATTTAGCAAAATGATCTCATAATCCATTCATTAGAGAAAGGATGCTCACTGTTTTAGCCTTATGCTTGACCAAGGTAAAGCTAATATAGATATGTTTTTGTTTCATTTCATTAGTTTTCAGGAGCCAAATAACAAATCTAATTGTCATCCTCATTAACCCCAAATTTATAACAAAAATGAAGACATTAGTTTTATTAAGTGACTAATCAAGGAAACTAATGAACACTGAAATATTGAAGGAAAAATCAGAAGAACATAAATAAAGAGGTAAAAAAAAATTCATCTTCTTAATAGCATATCAGTTGTTGTGTCTGCAGAACACTCTGACAGACTCCAGCAATAAAAGCTAATTATTCAATGGACTAGAAGTAGATTCTTCCATTGACATATGCTACACTCCCAGAATTAAATTGATTTCCTTAATGCTGTAAAGTCTCTCTTTCTCAAATTCGTTTTTGGCCTGGATTTTTTTTTTATTATTTTTCTAATTCTCTATTCAGTAAAAGACAGAAAAATTGGTGAGAGGCAATAGAGACTGTGTCCAAAAACATTAATTCAAAAGAAAAAGAAACAAAAAAGACAGTTAAACAAAACAAAAATAACTGCACAAAGACATATTTGGTCATTGGCAACAGAACATTGCAAATCAGCACTGCTTTCCTGTCAGCTTGCAGAAACTTAAATGGAACTGAAAGAAATCATTAACATGCAAAATATGTTAGCAAGCAACATATGTGCTGACGAATTCAAATTAAAAACAATCTTCTTTTTTTTTTTAAAACTCAGCCAGAACCTGTCACAATTTATCTATCATCAGTTAAGATGATAGATTTAAAAAAAAAAATGTTTTTTCTTGCAGAAAAGAAGTAATGACAACTATTTAAGATTATAAAAAAGTTTTCTATTTTATGTCGGGAACAATAAAAAGCATATTGCATTCAAAATCAGCACTCACACAGTGGTATTCAAGTTCAATTCTCATACCTCACTGTGAGATACTCAAGCTCAACTCTCACTATACATTATACAATCTCAACTCTCATGCCTCACTCTGTGTTATACACATTCAACTCTCCTGCCTCACTATGTGGTATTCAATATCAACTCTCACATCTCACTATGCAGCATTCAAACTCAACTTTCATACCTCACTGTGTATTATGCAATCACAATTCTCATACCTCATTATGTGTTATACAATCTCAAATCTCACACTAGCTAAATGGTATTCAAATTCAATTCTCACGTTATAAGAAAGTTATGTTTGTCTTGATAGTTCCAACCATTATGCTCTGAAGAAGCTATTACAAAAGATTAATTGTTTATAAAATACTGGTAAGGTTAATAATTTTTTTTCCGCATTTTATATACAAGAGAATCCATTAATTTTGCAAATTTTCTGACACTCTAAGCACCATCTTTTGATGGACACATGCTAGGCTTAGCATAGTCTGACATAAGACCACAAATCTAGGTTATTCAGAGATGACCCACTGAACACTAAAAATATTTTGATAGGCAAGCTCACTACCATTTACCTCACGGTAAGTGGGTTTTCCATCTTAAGAAAATGAAAATCTTGTTAAAGACAAACATTAATAAATTCCAGCATTCAGAATTATTCCGAGCATTTGGATTTGGCTCCAACTTCTTCTATGTACAATATCCCTTTAGGATATGGGCGATCATGGCTCTCTACAACTTCCTGTTCTTTATAGCTCTTACTAATGTTTGTCTTTTTGCTATCTCTTTTAATCCCTATTCGACTAAACATTTACATAAGCTCGTTAAGTAGCTTATTCACTGCTTTCCTTTATCCCTCTTGCCTTCAATATGTCCTTTGAGTGCTAAATTCTCCCAGCACTTTTTCCTCATTATGTGCCCTAAAAATTGCAATGGTTTTTTTCTAAGTCTAAGTACAAATTCTTTTTCATTTCCCCTTTCTCAAATATCTTGCTCATGTGTCCAGTCCATTGCATTCTCAGCATCCTTCTGTAGAAGCACATTTCTGTTGTCTCAAGGCTCTTCTTCATTTGTGAGGAGATTGTCCAGCATTCACTAGCTTATAGGACAACTTATATTACATAACATTTCAGTACTCTTTTCTTGAGTTGCCAGCCCTAACCAGGTTTGAATTTAGAGTTGTTCTAGATTGGTTGCCTATCTAATATAGAGTGTCCAATCTGCCCTGATATTTAACCAATAGTAGGAGAAGAAACTGATTCATACCTTTCTCAAGGGTATTTGTGTTACAGTTAATGTAATGACCTCCACTTGTATTTGAACTCAGCATATAAAATTACTATATTACTAGTGTATAAAATGAACAGTAATAGTCCGAAAATTCAAATAAAGACAAAAAACAAATGTCCTTTTAGAAATTCAGGCACTTCAAAGGAGGTTGAAGAATTCACTGGCTATAATGTGATCAAAGCAACAAGGATGCAGATACTAGACTAAATATTAAGGTTACTTCATCTCAAATTCAAACATTTTAAAAACATACTTGAACTTCAGTTTAAACTGTTTTAAAATTATAATTAATCTTTCAATGTTTAAATATATAGCTAGGTACATTAATAAATTCCTAATCTAATCATAAAAAATATCTTTATTTTTCACTGCAATTGTTTTCAACATAATCTCCTTCCTTGTTAATGCACTTAACCTAATGTTTTTCCTTTAATCACATCAATCAATGATTATGCATTGTAAAATTTCAGACCAGAATTCATTTAATCACAGTTCTTTTGATCTACCTGTGTAAAATTCATGCACACAGACAATGATGGTTATCTTAACTATTTATCTATATTGAAGCTTAGTTTGGTGCAAGGCTAAAAGTGGGGAGCACTCAGGATAGAATTTATTGCACTGTAAACTGCTTCACTGCCTTCTGTATCGTTACTCAGCAGTAAAGTACTCAGGGCCTTAGATGATTACATATATATTTTTTTTACTATTAGTCACCTAATACAAAGCCCAAAGGCAGTCAAGGTAGATTGTTACTGAATGAGGGTGTATGAGTGTAAGAACAAGAGCAGATAATGAGAATATATGGGAAAGATAACAACTGACACTCGACTTGAAATAGATAAGATTTTAGAAATTGAGGAAGCATCCTCTGGGGAGTCTGTTCCACATAGTGGTTCTTGCGATGAGAGCTGGATGAATAGGACATTCTTCTTACCAATGGAATATGAAAGGAGCATGAATGGTTTGCTACTGTATGGCAGGTATCAGCTGTAAAAGTCTGAACTGATAGAACTAATGAATGTAGCTTTTCCAAACAGATACCACAAAAATATGGATGGTAAATTTTCTGAGAATCTCTATTCATTATAATTGTATCTCTCCCAATGAAGATCAGTGTGAGGAATTAGCATTCACTGTAATCCATGCTACAGAGATAATACCAAGGAATGTCTAAATATTGCTTGAAAATTTTGTGAGCTATTTTTAAGCCAGTTGCAGTAGTTGATTGCTGCCCACTTGTTTGCCAGTGATTAATATTCCTCAGCAATGTTGTTTACTGTTTTTTTCACCTGTTCCATTTTCTCTTCCAAACTTTGAGATAATGGTTGTTTAGGATGCAGGAACGGTTAAGCAGAAATAACAAAATTCTCGATGACAATAATAAGAATAACAGGACAAAATAATATGAGGCAAGACAATGTAATGCAAAGCAAAGCAACTATAAGACAGTAACAAAGTAAGAAGTTCCCAAAATATGAATATTGTTCACACGGAAAAGGGATAAAGTCAAGTGGTTATAGCCTTCTGATTTAAAGGCAAGAAAGAAAAATGTGTGTATAAAATCAAGAACTGTCCATTTTTATTGGCTAGGAAGAAATCCCAGCATGCATCTGTAGGATTTGTCCATGTCTATAAATTTTGGGTGAGTGGATTTTAAGCAGTCATACTCCAAGATTGAAACCAACAATGGATTCCATGAAAAGGAAGATTTTTAAATGACACTGACAGACAAAAGATTGGTTTGATTTGGTTTATTTTGTTTTACGGCATATCAAACTCCATGAGTTATTTAAAGCTGACAAGATTTTTAGGATAGGTTCATTTAAACAGAATATGTATTCTTTGTAAGAAATCAGTTTGTAGATCAGGTTTTATTGATGTATTTTTGTAAAGAGGTTTTTTGTCAAGAGTCAAATATATTGCTGGTAATTTTTTTTCCAAAAATTTATTGCTGTTTTTAATTGGGTCAGGGTGGACCTGGGAACAACAGCAATTAAGAGGTGGTTCCACGGTCTTCAAAATCTACCGATCAGAAGCCTTGCTGCCAGATATAGTTTATCATCATACCCAGATGACAGATGAAAGAGGTACTGTGTGTTTAAAGTTCTTTGGAAAAAATATATGCTGTGAAATTCAACAATCTCAGAGTTCTTAGACCACACAAGAAATGATTCCACACCTAAATTCTAATGTTGGATTATATTTTATGGAAAAGGGTTAGAAATGCTATTTTTCAGATACCCCTTATATTATTGACATTTGAAAAATTTCAGATTTTGAAAAGATTCTGGTGCCAAGGGTTTTAGATTAATGTATGGGAAACATTACATTAGAGAGACTTCAAGACAAAAGTTGATTGATTCATTCATTTTCTGCAGCTTATCAACCCTTTGGAGGTAATTTAAAGAAAGAATATATATTTAGATTGTAAGAATTTTTTTGGATATAATAATGGTTTTATTGACACAATTCTTACTAATTAACATACAGTAAGGGAGAGAAGAGATGGAGTCATAGCTTTCCCAAGGGAATTTTCTCATAAGTAAATATAATGAACTGAAAGAGATTTGGATCTCGGCTCTCTAATTAACAATTCATCCATTACACCAACCACACATCCAAGCTTACAATACCTATTCTTCCCAAACGGTCACCCATCTAGGTACTGACCAAGCTCAATGTTGCTTAACTTTGGCAGTTGTATGAGAACCAGTCTTTCAATTTCATGTGGCCATAAGCCTACAAAGAATTTTTCTCTGTAGAGATACTGTCTATGATGAAGTTTTCCAATCAAAGGTTGAAATGAAAATTTTTGATCTGTGTTCCATGTTATTTGTTCTTCCTTGCTTCATTTCCTCCCAAACTTTGCCTTTTGTTTGCCAAAATAAATCAAACATGACAATAAAGAGATGCCTTTTTATCTATTGTTTTTACGGTTTGCTAAAAATCAAATGTGTTTAGAAAATAGACTATTGATTGTTTTGTCCTTACGTTTAGCATAGAATTAAGAGTTTGCTTTCAGCACTTTCTTGAACAGTTCCTTTGTATTGCATTCTTAAAAGGAGGTCTTCTCTTCTTCAGTTTTGCTTCTCAAAGACGATACTGGCACTCTTCGTATACAAATGCTCTTATTCGTTTTGTCAGAAGTCTACTTTGACCTTTATATCACTTATTACACACAGTCAGATATTTTCTGGTAGCTATTTTTGGCATATCCTCAGATTTTTCCTATTGTATGTTGAGTAAATACTTTGAGAAGAGACAGGCAAAAGGGTTAATTAGCCTCGACAAGGCCAACACAGGTGATATAAGCATTACAATTCAGAAGATCACTGATGCATCGTGGGATGTCATCACAGATCAGTCAGTCAGTCACCAGAGCTTACAAAAAGAAAGGAGAAGAAAAAAAAAAAAACCAAAACAAAAGAATAAAGGAATAGCAAAGAGAATAATTAAATGACTGAGTAAGTTGAGATTTTCTGCAGATGACAAGACATAAGCAAAAACGATTGTCTTGCTTTCTTGGGAAGATTCCAGCACTTGATTTAAGACCAATATTGAAACCAATCCAATGTTTGCTTTTGATTTATTAACGATGACCAATAACACTTAAAACAGAGACTGAAAATATCAAATGATGCAAAGAAAAAAGTGATAAACTGAGAACTTAAGTGATGGCGTTATTGTGGGTGCTGAAATGTTAAGGACAAAAACGAAACTTGAAATGGAAAAGAAACATCTGTCTATATTTCTGAGATGAGGTATTGTGAATATTTACATTGTTCAGACTGTTGTCCTCATCTTTGTCATATTCACAATGTTTCACCTTTTGTATACTGTGGCCTTCTTCAGGTGACATATATTGAAAATTTGAAAAGAACCCTTTATTTTGTTCACTGGGGTAGATTGTTCTAGTTCCACATGCCATACCTTTTCTAGATATCTCAGTTTAAGTTTTTTCCCTTTAGTAACTCTAAACTCCAAGTTTTTGCAGACCTCTGCTGTGGCCAGGTATTGTACTCACGACTCTCTAAGTCAAGTCACTGGATTAGTTCAACCAACGCTTTTATCCACTTGGCCATGTTGAATGACAAAGCTGAGGACAACAGTTCAAACAATGTAAATAGTGTAAATGAAAAAGTGAGTTTAAATACTAAAAATAAGAAATGTTAAATGCACAGAATGTGTCATATATATATATATATATATATATATATATATATATTATTTATATTATATGCGCGGTACTTATTAGAAAGCACTCAATATCAGAGATAGAGCTAACATATTTGGTTGGATTGATGTGAGTTTGTGACCCTGGGTTTCACGCTTTTGCAATCGTCAGACAAACTGATTAATTTTTTTTTAAATTTTGGGTTTATGTAGATTGCATGTATTGGTGTTATTATGGAAGTTCCCCCAACCCTGTTCCATAACAACATATAATATATATATATATATATACACACACACTACAGTTCAAAAGTTTGAAGCCACCTGCAGAATTAGCATTGGATGAACTTGAAAGAAGTGTGAAAATAAAAGATGAAAAAGAGCTCTTAGAATCATTGAAAAAAAGAATGGAATCAATCAAAACTTATAATCGAGGCTAAAATAGGATATTTTGATGGGAACAAAATTTAATCATAAAATGCTCTTTTTCTTTTTGTCACAATAAAATTTCTAATAAAAAAATCATGCCTCACTTTTTTATAACAATGTATAATAATTTTCTCTTATTTAAAGTACAAAACAACTACCTTTTGGGTCAATTTAAAAAGAATTACCAGGGTTTGCTTCAAATTTTTGAACTGTAGTGTATATGTATCATTAAAAATGACAAATACAATGTTTCCTTTGTATTTGCAGTTTCATGAAAGAAATTGAAAACACTGACAAGGTAGGGAGAACAATGAAAATGGGCTTTAACAATAACACAAAAAATGATTTGAGAAATATTAAAAAAGTAATCAGCAAGAAAATTGGGTTGATGAATAAAAAAGTTTTGCAAAATATGTATACAGAGAAAAAATAGAATGTTAAGAATACTGTTTATATTATTCAGACTATTGTCCTCATCTTTATCACCATATTTATTACAATGTATTGGCCATTGTACACACCAGCCTTCTTCAGGTGGTTAGAATGTCGAACTGAACCCTTTATTTCGCTCACTGGGGCAGACTGCTCTAGTTCCAAGTGCCATGTCTAATGGATGTCAGTTATCAGTTATCTCCTGTTAATTCCTCTCGCCAAGTTCTCCACTTCCTTAATCAGGTATTGAACTCATACACTTTAGGTCCTAATGTCTTCAGCAACCATCTTTTTTTTACAAGTGCTTATATTGCAATTTTTTCTGTTATCATTTTATGTTTTTACCAGAGTTCATATTGCAATTTTTGTTGCTATTATCACTTTTCTCTGGCACTCCTTATTACTGGTTCCCATATTGTATTCATTTCTATGCTTGGTTGGCTCAGGAGATTTTTGTGGCCTAGCATATGTGCTGATTCTTTATGTTTATGGTGACAAAGATGAGGACAGTAGTCTGAATAATGTAAATAGTGTACATAATACCTAATCTCAGAAATATAGACAGAATGTTAAGAATATTGGCTAAAGATATGAATATAATTAAACTATACTATTTTAAATGTAAAAATGAGAAACATTATACAAGTTGGGCAAATTGTGATGTCAATAGTAAAACTAACCATTTCCATACAGGAAACATCCTGTATTCATTGACCAAACAGTTATTTAAAATTGAAACACATTTTGAAATTGTAGGAAGTTACAGTACCAGTTGTTCTCACAGTCTCCTAAGTACTATCTCAGTAATCAGAGAAATAATGCTTTCAGCAGGAACTAAACAAAGTGTTTTCCAATAAATCAGTCTTCTCAAGTCTATTAGCTGTTATAGATCTTTCTAGTACTGATATAACTTTCCTTCAAAACCTTTTGTTTAAAGCACTGTGGAAAGTCCATATCTTGATTATATCATTATTTTCACTTCTAGCTGCATGTGCAACCCATTTTAGTTGCTACTGTTTGATGAAAAAGTACATGAAAACAGATTTCTTAATAATATTTAGTGGTGAATGTCGAGTTACACTGGATAAATTCTAAGCCAGCCAATGAATTTATGTACTTTATAGAAATAGTTAACCAACGTTTAGAAGAGAAGAAGAAGAAGAATCAGAGTAATATTTTAGGTTAATATTATAGAAAGTAAAATTATATGTCCCTTCAGAGCTGGTAGTCCTGGTTATGATGATAAACTACATCTGGCAGCAAGTCCACTCACCAGGAGATTGGGGGTTTTGAGGAACTTGGAACAACCTCTTAATTGCTGTTGTCCCCAGGTCCACTCTGGTCCGAGGTGGTAGCACCTGTTAGAGACCCAGTTATGGGCAAATAGTGAACCCCCAAACATAAACCAAATACTATGAAAATAAAAAAATACATTTTTGTAGTAAAAATACTAGCAATACATTATTATATAAAAAGTTACCAGCAATAAATTTGATCTGTAGTTGAAGGAATACAATTGCATTCAAAAACTAATCAAGGTTAATATACTGCTAAACAAAATCAACCAACCAACATCGAAGAACTTCCTTATAATTAATCACTGTAATATCTTAATTTCTTAAATAAATCAAACTGTATTCCAAAATATAACTTCACCAAAACTACGACATAAAACACACATATCACCACCTCTAGCAATTGTGTCCACACAAACATGTATATGCACAAAAGATAAGTATCATCTACCATGTATTCATTTGTGATATATCCTATTATTACTTCAAAGCTCTAAAGAAAATTAAATTTTGGCATTAAATAACCCGTAAAGGAGATGATATGCCATTAAACAAACAAATCAAAACTGGTAATGAGGTCAAGGTCAAAACAGAGAATTAGTATATATTCAACAGATTAAAGAAAAAAAAAAAGAAAAACATTAAATAGAAGAGAATGAGCCTCATCCTGCACAACAATGCTCCTTTATATTTTGGAAAATTAACTATTGCCTACCTAGCCAAAGAAAATTTCAAAGATACCTCTCAACACACACATATATATATATATATATATATATATATATGTGTGTAGAAAATATATGGAAAAAACAAACAAAAAATCCTAATATGCAATTATGGTGTTTTAATGTTAATATAATGTCAACGCTGAACGTTTCTAGTAGTAGACCATCTTCAGGACATATTCATAAAACATAATTAACATTACACTATATTTAATTCAACATGAAAAAGACGATGGACATAAGAGTAAGACTAACCAAAACAGACAACTGAAATTTTTTCAAGATCAGCATTCCGTTTCAATATATATATATATATATATATATATATATATATATATATATATATTATATATTTAGTTTATGAAAAAACTAGGTAATCTGTATGGGTAAAACCTATGGAGGATAAAATCCAGAGAGCTCAATGTAAATCCAGAGCGAATAATTTAAATAAAAACAGAGCACTTTAAAGTTCCATGTAATAAATTATTTAACCACAGCCCTTTTAAAGGACTGTGTTTAAATGTGTCCATGTCTGCTAACTCACTCATGTCTTCTCTCTCCCCACTCACTTCCTCACTTCGTTAATTTACATATGTTTAATATGGCCTGTCAAAAATGTGTAAATTTCTTTTCATTTTTTTGTTTCACCCTTTGGAAGTAATGATCCACAGTCCTTTAAAAGGGCTGTGGTGAAATAATTTATTACACGGAACCTTAAAGTGGTCTGTTTTTATTTAATATATATATATATATATATATATATATATATATATATATATATATGTGTGTGTGTGTGTGTGTGTGTGTGTGCAAACACATGGAAATGGATAAATTGTCATCTGAATTATGCAAAATCACTATTGGCTTCAGTCACAGACTCCAGACAACATCGGAATCTTCTGTATCTCTTCTGGACATTCTCCTTATTTAAGTTGGTGAATTCTGCCATAATCCTTGCCTTAAGTTCATCTTTAGTGTTACAAGGAGTTTTTTAGGTCTTTCACTCAATTATGACCCACACATAATAATCAAAGGAGTTGCAGTCTGGGGAGTTAAGTGGCCAGATGTAAGGGGTGATGTGGCTGCAGAAATTGTCTGACAGCCATGACTGGGTTCTTCTGCTTACGTGGTATGATGCTGAGTCCTGTTGCCAAACATAGGGTCATCCAGAAGCCACCCCCTCGATCCAAGGCAGCACTTTCTCCTCAAGGCACTAGATATAGGCCTTCATGTTAAATCTGAGACCCTGTAGGAAGTTGAATGGAGGCATAACATTGCCATCAATAGTGATCACTCCAAACACCTTCGTAATCACCATTAGACTTGTCCATCTCTTTCTTAATACTCTGCACTGTCCTCAAATTGACACCAAAATACTCTGAAATGTTCATATTGAAGCTTCCAGCATGAATGCCAAGCAGTACAGCATGCTGTTACCAAATTTCTGGCAGAGTGAATTGTGTCATGGTGCTCTTTTTCTTACAAAGAGTGCCCAACTGACCCTACTGTGCAGTCAACAAAATAAAATACAAACAACATATGTATGTGAAATCAAAAATATAAAATGGTGACAATTTGCTCATCACACCCAGTATATGGTGAAAATGTATGACAAAGTTTTCTTGTGATGCATTTTTTCCTTTATTATATGAAATTTGTTACGTCAGTGCAACTACACATGCGCCTGAAGAAGGGATGCTGGCAATTTAAAATTAAAATCTTACTTTGGAATTTAACAATAATCTTGAGATATACAGCAGGGGCACCAGATATCGCAACAATATTCAATTCACAGTCTAATGGTAGACTTATAAGCATGCACGATTCTGCCAAGTAAAATTGTCTAGCATGACACAACAAACCAACTTTCCTAGCAGCAAACCTAACATTTGTTCCAATATAATCATTCCACTGTATCAGTTATGTAATATATTTAGATTATGTTTCAATTAATTTAATAAAATTCTTCTTAATTATGTTGTGCTTATAAATTGCAAGATGGTTGCATGCAAAATAAATGTGCCCATGACAATCATTTAACTCTTAAAAATAATTTCAGCAGTCAGCTTCAGTTGAATTTAAAATATTTTATATTAAGTTATTAACATAACATAGGTATTTTCAACAAAAAAAATTGAAAATTCATAATTCTACCCTGCAACACTATCAACAAAATTTGAAAATAAATGTGTTATCACAAACACTAAGATCTTTACTACTACCTCTCAGGCAATTGGCGATATAGTCAAGAAAAGTAGATCCTATACTACATCAGATGTGGGTATTTATACCATAAAAATGCCTGTAATGTAGGAAAAGTTACCTTGGCAAAACATCCAGGAATCTAAAAGCCCACATATACAAACATTAGAGAGACCTACATTGAGACAACCCATTGGATTCACTAGTAATGCTCAGAGAACAAAACTGGCCATAACTTTG
>CAHIKZ030000899.1:0-42500 GCA_903632075.3 Acanthosepion pharaonis | reverse complement strand
AATGTCAATTGACATCTCCAGTTGCCTTGATCTATCCACTACCCTCATCCTTTCTTTTATCACTCCTATCTGATCTTGCTCTAAATTTTCTGTAACCCCTTGCGTCCTAGTAGCTTCCCGCCTTGCTTGGGGTGAAATACTTAAAAAATATATATATATATATATATATATATATGTCACCTGAAAATTACTATCACATTTGAAGTTGCAGAAATGTAAAAAATAAGATATTAACTAAACATTTATATTTAAACAGTTCTGTTCTAACTATTGTGCATGTTTTGTATCCTTTTGCACCATCTTAAATTCAAATACAAATATATATGTATGCATATATACGTGCTGTTGTGAGTTTGTCTTGGACTACATATAAAAAAGAAAAAACTAAAACCAAAATCTAATACATTTCCCATAAACTTGGCTTACTCAGCAGTAAAATTAAAATGCTGTTTAAATTTGTAAAACATTCAGTAAAATTCTTCTTTTTGTTTGAGTTGATGTCTTAGAATTTTGTCAAGAAAACCTTTGATTTTGTACCAGAGAGCAAATGATGAGATCAAAACTGATTTCTTCTCGAACACTATCAACTGACCAAATTCTTCTCAAAAGATAATCATGTAATGTTAAGTGCTTTGTGAAGTGCCCTTTCTAAGATATGTTAACACCGATCCTTTTTGTAAATATCTTCCTAAGTGGTTAGTTTTCTTTCAAAAAAGTACAGGGGATAAGAAAATACTACTGAACAACTAGCAAATATTTTTACAGGAAGTAATGTCAATATAGTAGTTTTAAGAATCGATCTCCTTTAAAAGCCAAGAGAATCATATATTTGAAATTAATTAACTCTACAATAAAATTAAGAGATTTGTAAGAGAATTAAAATTCAAGCAATCCTTAACAATAAGTATTAAATGGTCATCGAACAAAGATCAAAGGAACAGTGTCAAGTATTGTTTCTCTAAGATTATTAACTTTTTTTTGTTCTTCCATCTTGTCAGATCGAAGGTCTACAAAGGCTTTATATTCTAAACAATGTTCTTAAGACAAAAACAAGAGTCTTAGGAGAAAAGCCTGTGATTATAGTAAAAATGGCAACAAGAAATAATAAAGTGAAGTGCATACAAAGCAAATGAACATAAACGTTATCCATTGTCGGCATGTAATGTAGATTCTTATGATCAGTGGTCCTCTCCAACCCAAGCTGACCATCTTCATTAACAAACATTAAGAAGAAAAAAAAATCCCTTTGATGTTTGAGTACGTAAACCAACAGCTGATGAATCAGCTTTATTAAACTTATCCAAACTTGCCAGCATTGATTTTATTCAACACCAGCAATAGAACTCAATGTTGGGTGAGGCTTGCTTTTTTTTTTCTGGTGGGTGGTGGTTAAGACTAAATAACTAGCAATTGATATCACTTAGGCAAAATATGATTGGAAGATTAATCTAATAAAGGAAAGTGACAATCAAAATACACAATACAATGAATAAACGAAAACTAAAATGCCAGTCATCACATTTGAATGTGCACATAGCTCAATGGTTAACAGCATGGGATAAAAAAATCAGAGAGCAAGTTCCAATTCTTGTCAAGTTCATTACATCCATTTTAACATTTTACTAATGGAATGTGACCCTGTGTGTGGAGGTATGACAAAACCTAGCTATGAAGGTCTGAACTAGTAGAACTAATAAAAGTAACTCATCAGAACATTAGCCATTGAAATAGAGTAAACGAGAAGCTAACAAAGTTTTGTCTGTGGGAAAGACGTTGAAGAGTAGAAAATAATTCATCAACCACAAAGGATGAATTCTGACAAGGCCAGGTAGTGAGGACTGGGCAGCAGTAGCCCTGATATAAGAGTAAAACAATTTTTGATATGTAAAAATTGAGCAGGTCAGTAGAAATCAGGTACTTTCTGGTGTATGTATGCATATATACCTGCAGTATTGTTTCTCTAAGATCATTATTATGATGGAGTGTGGTTGTAGGGTTGCTCTATGACTGAACACCTGACTAGCTCCCTCCACATTCATTTAAGTAGACCTTGTGAATCCCATCTCTCTCAAGCTCAGGCCACAGTTAATATCCTCTGACTTGAAGGCTCACTTTGGTCATAGACACATGGCTGTTGGTTCTATTTAGGGAACCATTTGCCTTCTATCCTGGCCACTGATTTCAGCTAGAGTTTTATTTATTCAACCATTTTATTTCTACTGGAATCTTTTGAGTTTTCCTCCTGGTATTTCATTGCAATAATAAACCTACAGTTCACCTATCACCCAGGTCACATTCTGTTGTAACCTCAGGAAGGTTACTGAATAGAATAATCAAATGAAGTTTGGTAATGAACGATAATACTTAGTACAAGAACAACACATATAAGATTTGTCAGCGCTGCATAGAGGAAGTAGTCAAATGCTAGAAGTGAGTCAAGTGAATTCCACAATGAATCGCCAACTGCAGGATATCTACCAACACCCCCACATGGTGAGATGTGGAACAAGGTCAACCAAATATTTCCCGTTGGTTAGCTGTTTCCTGAGATGAGAATTTGCCCCTCGACATCTGGGGATCCTCTCTGCTCAGAGGCAAAGTGTTTGACCAGCATAGCTGGAGACGAATCTCTGATTGCAGACCAACATAGAGTATTTACTACTGCATTTATGCGAGTGAGGGCATACCCATTATCATCCATAGTTATTTTACAACACACTCCTTCCCCTTCTTTTTGGACAGGAGTAAAAGTTCACCCTTTGTTCCTGTTTAGGATTGGGTTTCCTGTCTCTTCTAAATTCTTTATTCTCTTTCGCTCCTAGTAGCCATTTATGTCTTAGTGGCTTTATTACCTTGCTTTGGGTAAAATGATTAAGAAAAAGAAAAAAAAATATCGTTTTGCTCTTCTTTTTCTTTCTGTGTACCTTTCCTTCTTTACCCATACATTTCAAGATAAAAAAAAATAAAAACTTGTCTGTGTGAGTGTGTTTTAATTTTGTTGGTCTAAGAATATTAAAAACCTATTTGGAATATTTTCTTCCATCTTATTTCACTTATTTTTACATTTTCAAAATTTGTTCGTAACGTTTCTTGATTTTGAATAATAACATTGTTGCCATCTTCTATCAGAGAATGTTGGGTGGGAGGAAAGATGGAAAATAAGTAACCCTGGGGCAATTCTTTGCATTCTGTTTGTTGAAATCTTGCTCAGATATCAACTTTATTGTCTCACCCTAACAATACAGAATATAAACAACTTGCTGCCAGACTTCAACATTAATTCAATATAAACAAAAAAAATGACAAGAAACATTTCTTTCTTGTTAAAACTGTTTACTAAAAGTAAGGCTTAATACTTCTCATGAGTCTCGACAAAGAAACAGAAGAAAGTTGTTGATATTAGAAATAAACTTTTCAATAGAAAATCAACTCACTGGCAGAGACAGGAAAAAAAAAAAAAACAGGCCTTAATATAACACAATCCAACAAGATAATTATTTAGATACAACACAATAAGATTTGCAATCCTAAGTATTTTTTTAATTATTGGAATTGAGAAGAACTTAAAAGAATTTAAAGCAAGAAAACTAAAATTTTGGCTCTTGTTAATGCACAGAGCATCGTAAACCCAAATTTTAAACTGTAAATTATTTTTTTGTTTGATTTCTGAGATTAGGAATTGTCAATATATGTTGACTTATTCGGTTTTCATTTTTTTCTTGTTTAATCTTGTTCTCACAATACAAGGCCCAAGAGCCACTCAAAGTAGAAGGTTACTGGATGAAGTTGTTGAAAGTAGGTAACGGCTGAGTTTAGATTTGAAAAGGTTAAGATTTTAGTTATTGCGGAAGCATCCTCTTTTTTCAACAAAGTAACTGATCTTGGAAAAAAAGTTCTCTGAATAGAACTTCTTTCCTACCAATGGAATATAAAGTGAATGGGGATGATACTTTAGTTGAACTATTGTCCTTGTCTTTGATTTATATAAGGACAGTAGATAGCGATTGACATTGCATTTGAATTTTTGGAGATTAAAGGTGCTGGAAATCATGGAGCTGGAAGGGAGTTGCACAATTGAGAAGTGTGAGAAAAACTATTAGCATAGAATTTACAGCTACATCTAGTTAGCTCAACTGTAGATTCGATGAGAACTCATTGCCAGTCTCATACAGGGCTTAAATTAAAATAAGTCTAGGTACCATAATGAAAACCTTATCTGAACATTTACCATAGAGTATTTAGAGAAAAAGCACAGAGAGGCAACCTTACAGTGGTAGGAAAGTGACTGAAGGCAAGATACCAGATCAGGACTGATAATATTGCTGATTCTTTTTTGGAGTTTATCAAGGAACTCAAGGCATATAACAGAGGCACTTGACCATATGAAAAAGAACTGGAAAAATAATATAAATATTTGGAAAAAAAAATATTAATACCTGGATATTGTCAGAGTACTAGTTGTATGCCATACGTGATACACACTTAGGCGATCATGTATCTTTTGATACATGACAGATGAGGCAGATATTTTTCCCCGCTGTAGGTTGCCATTTCTTTCTGCGGTAGATCAGTTGCCTTCCAAGGCTATAGAACCCAGTCTGTCGTACTATTAACCCATATCTTGGGGAGATGAAGATTCATACCTTTCCCCAGGGTATTAGCATGGTGAGAGTATACATGGCTAAAATATCATATCTAAAATCTATAACGATATATGCCAAAGATGAGAATTTTTCAAAAAATGTTTCTAAAGATGCCATGTATATTTTGGGTGAGATTTCCATTTGAAGGTAATTAGCTTAAAGATATCCAGCATACTGTCTTTTTCAGTTATGTATCAATCTTTTATTTAGTCTTAATGAATATCTGGCTTTTGTGGAGAAAAAATTTAAAATTCTGCATAAATTAAGATTTGGTAAAATGAACAATGCATACAGGTTCAAATGATAGCGGACATTGTTAGAACAGACAAAATAATAAAATCTCTATTTATTGGAAATTATTAATAAAATATGATATCCCTCCAGAGTGAATACTACATTAACATTAAATTGAATTAACATGTAATTTACAAAGGAAGATAGAATTTATACAGCATTTAAAAAATATCAAATTACTAACCTGCAAAATTACAGCTTTTAAACATTTATAGTTATTAAGTTGAAATCTTATACTCTTAATACACTTTCAAATAGAATTAAACATATTGTACACATTTTGCTGTATTAACTACTCAATCTGCACATTTAGTATAAATAGGATTCAATATATCAAGTCTTCTTTTATGTGCTGTGTCCCTTCAGAACATAGGCGATCATGGCTCTCCACTTCCTCCTATCCTTTGTAGCTCTCAGTGAGTTTTGTCCCCTTGCTACTTCTCCCAGACCCTGTTCTGTCATCCACTTGCTTAAGTCCAATAGGTATGTCACCTGTTGCTTTCCTTTGTGTCTCTTTTTCTCTATTAACCCTGTGAGTATCATATTCTCCAAGCCCTCCTTTCTCATTATGTGCCCCAGAAATTTCAGCCGCCTCTTCATGATGTTAGATATAAACTTGTTTGCATCCAGTGGCGTAGCTAGAGTAAACATCACCTGGGGCGGTCCGCTCAAATGTCACCCCAATGACCCCGATTCACCCTATGCTGAATGGTTAGCTGTAGCTAAATTTTCATACATACTCTACCTCTACTTTACTCTACTGACCGGTACGTTACTATTTACATGTATGATCCAAGACAAAATCCAATACCACAAAATAATCAGTTCAAATCAAAAGATTTTTAAAATGCAACTGTTCACTTTCAGAACATTGTGTCACTCCTCCTGTGCTGGCACCCGGGGCGGTCCGTCCCCCTCACCACTGTTAGCTACACCACTATTTGCATTCTCTCCAAAACCTCATTGTTGCTTACATGCTTGGTCCATGATATCCTTAGCATTCTTTTGTAGAACCATGCCTCTGTTGCTTCGAGTCTCTTCTTCATTTTTGAGGAGAGTGTCCAACATTCACTGCTGTAAAGGAGGACAAATATCACATAGCAGTTCAGTGCTCTTTTTTTTGTTACCAATATAATCCTTGTGTCTTGTAATATTCTGCCTAGCTTTTAGAATGTGTCTTTGGCCATCCCAATACATCTTCAGATCTGAGCATTGCACTTACCATTCTCTATCAAAACATTTCCCAGATATTTAAATTTCTGCAATTGTTTGATTTTAATGTCCCTGATCTGTAAATTGCATTTTGGGCTCATCCTTTTATTGATGATCATGCATTCTGTCTTCTCATAGTTTATTCTTAGTTCTTTCTTCTCATTCTCCTTTGCTACCTTCTGTAAAAGTTTTTTTTGTAATCTCTTTTCCATGTCTGCTATCAGCACTGTGTCATCTGTGCATCTTATGTTGTTAAGATTGTGGCCACCAATGGTGAATCCCAGTAGTCAGTCAAAAAGAAATTTACCCTTTTTTAGTTTATTTCTGGTGGCATGAAAAATTTGTCTTTGGAAGAAGAAACTTAAAACTTTTTTGATAAAAACCATATGAACAATTCCTGAAGATGACATTTTTTTTTTTTTATTTCACTTAATCACGTTTTCTTTCTATATTTCATTCTTCTTTCCTGACATGTTGAATATTTTGACAAGTCACCCCACTCTACAAATATTATTGGCCAAGCAAACCTTTTTTTTTTAAAACTAATGTTTAAACACTCAAAAGAATGTCCAAGAACCACTTAATAAAGCGGGTTACTGGATGAGATGTATTACTGTTTTTCTCTTGGTTTGAAAAAGGTGTGTAAAGGTGTGTATTTGAGTCTCTACATATATAGTTTTATGTGTTTCTTGTTATCAGAAGATAACATATTGGGTGTCACCAACCTGTTGCAGTTTGGTGTATACATTGAGAGATAATCATATATATCACCTGAAATGCCCACAATAAACATGGCAGACTCAGGATATGAGTCCACATAAATAAGAAAAGAAACCACAAGAATTAATATATAAGTACGACAAATGATAATGTATTAACAATAAAGGGTGACAAAGAAAAAGATGTGTGTCAAATGAATGTGAAAATTTTTTGGGTGTAAATATGTGTAATGAGTGAATGTGTGTACATACATGTATGTGTGTTTATATATTGTTCATGTGTTTCCCAAAGGGAACATGTTCTCCATGACAGGTTACATGTTAACGAATAAGCAGATAAGGTGAGAAAAGAGTGATAAAAAAAATATTGCAAAGTATTTATAGTCCTGAGAGTGTCTCCTAAGAGTAATTTCAAAAATTAGGTAACAACTCATTCAGGGCTTGAAGAGGGTGAGATTATAGGGTTTGGGGGAGTATTTCTGTGGGAATCTGTTTGCGAAAGTAACAGTTCTTGAGAAGAAGAAAAAAAGTCAGGATTGGGCAGTTACAGCCTGAATATGGCAGAAATACTTGTTAATTAGTTAATGTATATTAATAAATAAAAAAAATCATCAAAAAATTGAATTCATAAAATTAATGGCAAACATGGACAAACATTCCCGCAATAAGGATGGTTTCATCCATTGTTGTAACCTAGGGAAGGTTACTGAATAGAATAATCACATAAAGGTTGGTAATGAGTGATAATACTTAGGACAAGAACAACACATATAAGCTGTGCATAGAAGTAGTCAACTGTTAGATGTGAGTTAAATGAATTCCACAGTGAATATCTAATGATAGACCAACATACAGTATTCACTACTGTATTTATGGGAATAGGGGCATACCCATTATTGTCTTTAGGTATGCTACAATGCCCATGACACAGCTTTTTTTTTTTTAACTATCTTCACTCTTTGGCAATTTTTATTGTTTTAAAAAGTGAGTATTAGAATTAGTATAAAACCTAAACAATGATGAAAGTGATGTCATTTAACTTCAATGATCGTATGAAAACTGCTGTTTCAATGTGACATTGCCATAAGACTTGGGTTGAAAGGAGGTATATACTTATATGATAAATTGTAGCAGGGATGTGGTTTCAGGAGATCTTTTGAAGGGGAGACAGTGTTATGATAGTATTGTGTTGTATGCAATGGGACTTATGGTTTGTTGGAAGTCTCTCACAGGGGAAAAGTGACATGTCTTATCTCTGCAGCATCCTTTAATGGTTCTTGAACATTCTATTGGTTGAACTATAGTATTAAAAACAAAACTTAATTTCTTTAGAGTACATGATAGCAGAGTTAATGCTTTCTTTTTATAACACAGTTGACATTTTAAGAATAACAGAAATTTTCATTTCTTATTCGTACTTGCCATCAGTGATAAATTAAAATTTGCATTACTTTAGGAAACTGATGAAAATAACATTATAAAGTAAACAAGAATATACGAGGTTTAGTTTTTTAAAAAAATATTATGCTTATAAAAAGTGTTATAGTGGAACACACCTATTCTATTGTTAATAGACTCTCCCACCTACAATAAGTAGGAGTAGTAGGAGTCGCTCAGTGATTTGGTCAGTCAGTCAGACAGTTAGTCGAGTACTAAACTATCAACGACCACAATTAGATTTCTCTGCATCATACCTGTTATATGAAGTTCCTAATGTTTTGTATGTCGAACCTATTTTAGGACCGACTTAGTACAAATACAAGCCTCCACTGTGAAATCACTCCATAACAAAAAGCTACCTTTTAGATGTATTGTAAGCAGGGTAGAAAACTCATTTTCAGATATATGAGTTGGGTTGGAAAACCCATAAATTTCAACACTTTCTCATTCTACATAAAAGTTTGCTATTTGATCCCATTTTTCTTAAAACTTCCTCATTGCTCACATACTCCATCTATAGTACTATCAGTATCCTTCTGCAGCTCCACATCTCTGTTGCATCATCTCCTCTTCATCTATGAGAAAATTGTCCAGCATTTCCTGTCATACAAGAGAGCAGATATTAAGTAGCAGTTCAGCACTTTTTCTTTGTTTTCAAACAAATTTTTTCTCTTGCTTACTACATACTTTGTTGAGCTTTCAGAAGGCATCTTTCATTATTGTAATGTACCTTAAATTTCTGTACTTTTCTCCAGATCCTAGGTCGCGGCTAGGGATATCTGATGGCTATACATTCTGTCTTCTTACAATGCCATTTGGCAGACAAGGTGTGGTAATAAATGCATATTGAACCAAATTCTCCAAAATAATAATAATAATAGTAGTTCTGTTATAAAGTCTCAAGCCTAATGTTAGAGTTGGTCTGGTAATCTTGGCATTTCCTTTTAAGTTCATTCTCTTTTGACAGGTAGTTAATTACTTGTAGGTAATTTATGTTGGAAAATGGATAAACTGATCAATAAATCAATAGGTACCATTTCCTTTAAAGGTCATGAGAAATTAGATTCTTCTGTGAGTGACCCAAGTTGAAGAATAGTCAACATTCATCTGAACAGATTTCAATGCAGAATGTCTTCTTTTAATGTTTCATATATAAAAGGAATTGGTTTGGTTCATTTTGTTTTATGGCATATAAACTCAATGGGTTATTTAATGCCAACAAGATTTTTAGGATATGTTCGTATGAATAGAATATGTATTCTTTGTAAGAAATTAGTTTGTAGATCAGGTTTGATTGATGCATTTTTGTAAAGAGGGTTTTTGTCAAGAAACATGTATTGCTGGTAATTTTTTTTTTCAAAAATGTATTGACTAGTAATTTTAATATAAAAATCTATTTTTATACTTTCATAGTATTTTGACACCAGTTTTAGGGTTAACTACTTGCCCATAGCTGGGATCCTAACAGGTGCTACCACCCCAGGTCAGGGTGGACCTGGGAATAGCAGCAGTTAAGAGTTGGTTGCATATTCCTCAAAACCTCCCAATAAGAGGCCTTGCTACCAGATGTAGTTTATCATCATACCCAGGATAATTGTAGTTAATTTATAGTTTTAGTTGCAGTGGATATATTATTGTGGTCGCATGAGGTGTCTTTGAATCGGGAATAGTGTAGAGATAGTAAGGTGTTCTGTGAGACACTTCATTCACTTGGGACTCAGAGGTTCCCACAGCTAGGAAAAGAGACAGCTCTTGTTCCTACAACAGAGTTGAAGAGTAAAAGAAGAAAGTGTGTGCCTTTTTTTATATACTACTTTATACAATGCCATTCAGAAGAAGTTCCCTAGCAGATAACGTGGGACAATTCCACACAAAATACCAGGAGCTATTTTGGTTTCTTTAGTACTGATTATGATATGTTCTGTCTTCATATAGTTAATAAATATTTCTTTTTTCTTGCTTTCCTTTAGTACCGTGACTTAGAGTTTCTGCAATGTTTTTTTTTACTGCATACTAGTGTTTTTTGAAGATGATGGAAATAAAGACTAAAATTTATTTTAAAAAAAAATGAAATTTATTAATTGAATGCTAATTGGCTACAAATACTGTATTTGTTAAAATTTTTCTAATAGGAATATTTTTTTTACAAAGAATAATTTGTTAGTGTTGACATTTTTATTTTGCAGGTGTTTTGCAGATTGTTAGTTCAGTGATTTATAATTATTATTAATTAATTAATTATTAATTAATTAATTATAATTAATATGTCAGTGTGATTTTGAATATATTGGCAAAACTAATCAGATGTTAGAGACTAGAACTAATCAGCACATATCAGCTTATGGTCAATCGAATGCAGTACAAAAATTTGCATCCACTTATTAATACTTTGGTGTCTGCAATTACAAAAAACTTAATAAATAATCCAACTTGTGCTTTGTCTTTCAGTAGAAGTAACCAACAGAGTTCATCTGAGAGTCTTTGAGACCATTTATCTTAAGTATAAGCAACCTTCCCTTTTTAAGGAGGAGAAATGGCTGCTGGGTCCAAATGTAATTTGTCTCTGATTCATACTGCTGATCCAATGGTAGTATTTCTTTCTTCCATGTTGCTGCTCCTTGCTCTGAAAATCAAGGAGAATCAACACTATTTAATATTTCTTTTTGTTATATTTTTTGATGTAACACTTTATTGTGAGTGATATTTTCTTTTTACTTATACTTTCTCCTTTGTTAAATATATATATATATATATATATATATATATAAAAAATATTATAATAGAAGGCTAAAAAATAATTTTAAAAAAAGTGATCCCCCTAGGAAAGACTAAACACCAAAAATGCTCTCTCTCTCTCTCTCTATATATATATATATATATATATATATATATATATATATATATATTAATTTAAAGAAAAAACAGACCACTTTAAGGTTCCATTAGTTATAATTTATTTCACCGGAATTTTTATTTTTCTCTGGATCTTCAGACTTCACTTTCAAGAGTGAAAAAATGAATTTAAAATTTACATTTTGGAGGGCATTATTAAGCTTATATAAGGTGACATAGAGGGTGTTGAGGGGAAAGTGTGAGAGACATGCACGAATTTAGAGAGGGAAGGGAGAGTTTTAAAATTTACTTTTATTTTTATTAAAATACTTAATATCGAGGTGGAGGAGGTGGGCAAGGATCAGACATTGACCTATTTAATTGATCAACTCACTGGAAATGATATGGGAAAAAAGGAGAAAAGAAAAAAAAGAAAATGTGGGGAAGTAAAGAGATAAGAAATAATATATATATATATATATATATATATATATACTTTTAAAATGTCCATTTTTAAAGACCTAATAAAATGTTGCACCCACCAGAATTATAAAAGCTTTTTTTTATTAGATGAACATTATTAAGAGTACAATCAATCAGAAAACAGAGTCGAAGAGGGAAACAAAACTGCTTCTAAAATTACCAATAATAGTTTGCAAACTTATCAGACAGGTAAACTTTCACTTTTGGACTCTGATTTGCATTATCCAATTAAGGCAGCATGAATTGGGAGAAGACACTATAGACAGATGAAAATTGTGAAGAAGCTGAAAACCAACTTGTGCAAAGAAAAATGGTAACAGATGAATCAGTTTTAATGTTGGGTGATTCAGTCGAAAATCTATACAGTTGTCAAGATTGTTAACTCAAGATCTTCACTCAGTGTCACAATTAGATTCAGATCGATAAACACTTCTTGGCCATTGTCGTTTCAATTAAATAAACCTTCAACACACACGCACTATCTATCTCTCTTTTACTAATGGCTCCATTACATCATACTTGGTGATGTAGAATTAAAAAGTTGCTATTAATATCAAAAGCCAGTATTCTATATTTATATTCAAGTTAGAAAGATGAGAACTTTTGTTCAATTTCATCCAATTTCCTGAATCATGAAAAACCTCAAATGAAATTTTAAATACTGTTTGTTCAGTAGCAATACCAATGGAGAAATTGGTGATATTTCCTCTCTTTTTCTTTGAAAATTCTCTTTGAAAATATTGCATTTGAAATGGCATTATAGCTCATTATATGAAGTACATGTCTTGCTCATGGAAATGTACTTGGTCAACATTATTCCTTGGTATCTGAAGCAATATACTTTGTGGAACAGACTTCTGAGAGGATGCTTTCCAGTCATCACAATCTTAAGCTCTTTCAGTCTATGGGTCAACTATCATCTATCCTACATGTTTTCATAATCTGAAATAACTTCCTCCTCTTTTGTCCATACAATAACCTCACTTAGTAAACTTCTAAACTAAAGTGAATCTTGAGCCTTTTTAAATATTTAGTTAAAAGGGATTTCACCTTAAAATAAGCCTATGTTATATAGTGAGATGGTGGCTAAAATATAGTAAAAGTGTGTACTAATAAAGAATTTAGATGCATCCTCTGGATTAAAAATATTTTGTTGATAAATCTTAAATTAGAATTATTATTTAGTATGGAACAAACACACCAAAAATGAAAAAAAAAAAACAAAGATTATGTATATTTGTTTGAATATTAAAAAAAAAGAAACAAAAATCTTATTCGAAAAACCTAAGAGCCACCAAAATCTAGGAAAAAAATTAATGAGTCATTACCTTTTTCCTCAGAAAAAAAAAAATCTTTCTTAAAGAACTTTTCTAATATAAAGCAAACAATCCTATTCATTTTATGATCAAGAAAGAATTTTCTTAAATGGCAAAGTTGTGCTCAGATATTTTCTTTGTTAAAACATTTTCCAATGTATTTTATTAGTAGCATTTTTTTCTCATGTTCCAATAGAATATAAAATTCTGCAAAATTCCTCCTATTAGAATTTTTGTACGAAGCATGAGCCACAAAAAGAACCACAAAGTCACATTCCCCATACTGAGAATAAATTGTGTAGCAAGTTAAAATAAAACTAGATTTTCATGTTTTCTGTAGAAAAAAAAAAAAACTAATTTTAATTAGACAGTCATTTTTTAAATATTAAAAAGAAAATTTTTCAATTGTTTTTGTATCCTTTTTTTTCCGCCTATAAGGCAAGATATTTCTCAGTGTAAAAAGATTCAAATAAAATAAAAAAATATTTCCGTGAAAAGAAATTTAAAAACAATTTCAATCATTTGTTGCTTCTTAGATTAATAAAAGTTAAAGCAGAAATGATGGAAGACAGATAAATAAGAATGCCTTTCAGCTATGGCGACTTGCCAATTATATAGAGTATGTTTAATATTTCAACCAATCAGAGGACAGAACTGCAGATAAATATTTCCTTCACTGATCTAAGCGTCTCATTTGATCCACTTATTAATTTCTTTTTGAATCTTCTTTCTCTGTCTGCCCCAACTGACCTCAAGGAGGATAAGGAGGAACAACAAAGAATTTCAAAGAAGAAAAATATTTGTCAATGAAAAATTTATGCATAAAGAAGCCTTGTATTCTTCCAAATAATCAGTTTTTTATTTTGATAAGATTGTTCTAAAAAGATATTTGCATTTGAACAAGTGATAACAGAGGGACTAGAGAAGGAATAAAAATAAAGAGTAAAGTACACAGACATTGCAGCCAAACGAGAGATTTTTCCAATTAAGAATCAAAAAAGAACTTGGAAATCAAACAACTCACTTTCTTTTAATTCCAAGCAAACATTTAAATATCAAAATATTTTCTGATTTTAAAGATTTATAAAACCCTTATCAAAAACTGAAGGATACCTTATGGTGGAGTAATGGATAGCAGCTTGGAGTGAGGAAATGGAGAGCCAAGTTCGAATTCCAGTCAAATCCATTTATTCTATAACCTTGGATGGCAAATGGTGTACCGCAGAAAGAAATGGTAACCTTCTGCGGGAAAAAAATTCTGCCTCATCAGTCATGTATCGAAAGATACATGATCGCCTAAGCGTATATCACGCATGGCACATAACTGACTGATTTGATCTCAAGTATTCCCCACACACACACACATATATATATATATATATATATATGTGTGTGTGTGTGTATAGACAGACAGTATATATTCATTCAAACATGTTTCATTGAATAATTTTTTCTTAGTATTTTGATTACACTAGCGCTATACTATTACATTCACTTATGTGCTAATACCCTTGAGAAAGGTACGAATCCTCTTCTTCTCCCCCAGCTATGGATAAATAACAGACTGGGTTCTATAGCCTTGGATGACAACTGTTCTACCACATAAAGTAATGGCAATCTAATGCAGGAAAAATCTGCCTTGTCAGTCATATATTGAAAGATACAGGTTCACCTAAGCATGTATCACGCATAGCACATAACTGACTGATTTGATCTCAGGTATCCCCCCCGACACACACACATATGTGTGTGTGTGTGTGTGTATAGACAGACAGTATATCTTCATTCAAACAGGTTTCATTGAATAATTTTTTTCATACTATTTTGATTACACTATTGCTAAAGTATTATATTCACTTATATGCTAATACCCTTGAGAAAGGTATAAATCCTCTTCTTATCCTCCCAGCTATGGATAAATAACAGACTGGATTGTATAGTCTTGGATGGCAACTGTTCTACTGCAGAAAGTAATGGCAACCTCCTGTAGAGAAAAAAAAATCTGCCTTGTCAGTCATTTATTGAAAGATACATGATTGCCTAAGTGTGTATCATGCATGGTACATAACTGACCGATCAATATAAAGCTTTTATAACTAATGTTGACATGAAGCATAAAGTACAAAATGCATCATGAATTCAATATATTAATAGTAAATTTGGCAGAGTCCTGATTTTTAACTATCTGGGAAATATGACACCAACATCTGAAGACATATTGGAATCATGAAAGAGGCCTTCAAAAAGCCAAGCAAAGTATTAAGCAACAGAAAAAATAAATCATTAGAAAGAAAGAAAAGAGTGCTGAACAGTTATGTAATTATCAATTCTTCCATATGGTAGTGAATGCTGGGCATTTTCTCTCCAGCAGAAATGTAGACTAAGATGCAGTTCTACAAAAGAGAATACTATGGATTGAACATGTGAGTAATGAGGAAGTTTTAAGGAAAATGCGAGCAAAAATGATACTTATACTTATCTGAAACAGACAGTTGAAATTTCTGAGACACATAATGAGGAAAGTGGACTTCGAGACTTTGACACTCACAGGATATACTGAAGAGGCAGAGGGAAGCAGCAAGTAACCTACCTAATGAGCTTATATAAATGGATAGCAGAACACTGACTAGGAAGGATACTAAAAGTTGCAAAGGATTGAAAGTTGTGGAGAGCCATGATCATTCACATCTTGAAGGAAAAAAAACTGTAAATAAAAACAGCTTAAACTGAAAGACAAATGTATTTTCTGATGTCTATCCTCCTCACAATATAAGCAAGGAGTTTATGACAAAGAGAGTCAGAAGATTGTTTTTAGTAATACAATCATTAACAAAAGTTTAAGACCACTTAACTGTAATAAGGTTCTTTTCATTTTTTGCATTACCTTGTATCATATTAGATTTCATGATGCAATAGCTTTTTGTTACTGCATCAGCAAAGGTCAAAATATTGTCATTGCCAAATTCACAGACATTGTGATAGTATTTATGTAGGGAATTAAGCTTAGAATATGTCAAGAAAAATCCTCACATTCACCTACATGAAGGGCTTAAATTGTAGTTCCACATGTTGGGAGCAATTCTAAAAGAGAAATTAATGTAAAAGTCAATTGTGGCAAAATAGCTCTGCACACTGCTTTCATGAATTTCCAAAATTCAGGGATGCTTAGCTTCAAAGAAGTAGACATCCAAGGAGAACCAGTGCTAAAAATGTCCATTTGATGAAGTGCATTGCTATAAAATTCCCAACAAGTTCTTACAAGAAAATACATGCTGCTCTTCAAAATGATATGTCAGTTCTATGATAGTTTTATATTTTCTTAAATTTGTGTTTGGTCTGAAATCATTCAAATCACCTTGTAATCCACAGCTAACTGCAGCTATGAAATCCAAGAATCTGAAATTTTTATAAACATGAAACCTAGACAGCTGAACACTGGAGCAAAGTTGTTTTCAGATGAATCTATTTTGCAACAGTCTATTAGGTGTACCAAAAACATTATAAGTGTTATGGGATTTTACCCATAATAACAATAATAATGGACTATTCCATACTTAATAAATACTGTGCCTCAGGAGTAGGCAAGAAGTCAGTAGTTCAAGTCAAGTCAAGAGTTGAGTCAGAGGCAGTCCGAAACAGAGTCGTGTTCAGACAATTACTGCAAGACATTGGAATAGTGATACTGGTCGAGACTACATTGTTCTATCTACTAAACCTGATTGTTCATACTAACACTTCTACTTCTCTGTATATATTCCTGTTTGTAATATATCTGTGTTATTCCATACCTGTGTTCGCGTTCTTCATTATTGGTTCTACCTTGGACTATCACTGTGGTACAAGGAACCTGACCATAACAATAAGACTACCTGTTAAGAGATTTGATGTAAAGTATACAATTCAAATTATGAAGCATCCACTGAGCTGGATGATTTGGGGCATCATGTCCAAATTTAGAATAGCTGAATTCTTATTCTTACCTCCTGGAATGACAATGGATGGTGCAATGTTTGTGGAACTACTGTAAGAGAAACAGGAATTGCATATTGACATTCATAGTTATGCATGTTGGTGCTCAATGACCCTGTTCAAAATTTTTTCAGAATTTTTTTTAATAGGATCAACATGACAAAAATGAAGAAACAGGCAATTGTCAAAAACAAAACTTGCAGAATAACTACTTTCAAGTACCAAAGCACTGAAAGAGGCTATGAAAAAAGTCTAGACAAAAGAAATCAACTTGATTATCAGCATGCCAGTAAAGGTCATACAAAATACTGTCTGATGGACTATTTTGCTTGAAATGAATAGAAAACATTGCCATGTACAAATGTGTGAGTAAAACAGTCTCTCACAAATTATTTGTTATTGCGTTGTTTTTAATTTAGAATAGTAAAATTACAAGTTGGTCTTAAACTTTTGTTAATGACTGTTTTATTTTTACTAAATATCCTTATGTTTTTATGGAAGAAGAGTATTTTCTTACTACTTAGTAACTGGCCTTGCTTTTTTGTTTATACATCAGTGAAATATATTGACAATGTCAAAACTACTTACCTGTAACAATGTGACTGGTGTTGATGTTTTACAAGAAGCTTATTCTCCTAAAACATTTTATTGTTAAAAAAAGTATATTACCAATACTGAAGTGAAGAAAAGGAATTGAGTCAGACAGATATCTGTCAGCTATCCAATTCTATAACAAGGTTAAAAAGAAAAATCAAGCAATTGACTAAAAAGGAAAGAACGAATGTCCTTAAGGTTTCTTAATCTAAAATGCTACTGAAAACAAACTGTAAAATGCAGATGATTCAAATGAACCTGAAAGATGCCAATCCTAGATTTACTTTATTTTTATTGGTGATCAATTAACCAATCAATGGAGATGTTGCTAATAGTCTTGACCCACAAATAATTCACTTGACAAAAATGGCATTCTTTTTACATATTAAGTAAAACAATGCCCACAACTGTTATACTTATTCAACCTTTAAAAATAGTGTTCCATTTGCATTATGATTATAGGAGAACAGATAAAAATCATGAAAGGAAAATTTAATCTTATTATATTTAATGAACTATATTTGAAAGAGATATGTTCGCCTATTGTTCAGTTCATACCCCTCCCCGGGCTTTTGAACAGGATGTTTAAGGGAAAATAGAAATGTCATGTACTCAGGAGAATCAGAAAGAGACAGTTGAAACTTCTAGGACACATAATGAGGAAAGAGCGCTTGATGAATTTGATACTCACAGGATACTGAAGGCAAGAGGGGCTGAGGGAAACACTGAGCAACCTAAGTAATGAGTTTGTGCAAACAGATAGCAGACTGGTTACTGGGAGGGATAATAAGGCAATAAACATTATTTAGAATGACAAAAGATAGAATGTTGGGGAGGGCCATAATGGCCCACCTCCTGTAGTGAAATTGCATTTAAAAGTAAGAAAGAGATGATAAATTTTTTGTGGGTTGGTGAAAAAAGAAATTTCAGTTTGAGAGAGAAGAAAAAAACTCAGCAGTTAAGGAAATAAATTTTATGTAAATTTTTTCTTTAACAGATAAATATCTTTACTCTGAAAATATGTTTTTTCAAAGAATTTCAAATACAAATCAATTTGGATGGTTTGAAAGTCTTTTGAATTTATGGCTGCCATCTTGAAAAAAACAAAAAAATGTTGGAATGAGTGGCAGTTTCATAAACATTCAAGTAACGATTTACGCTAAAATTGTTTTAAGTAAAATAATTTTTTTATTCACAATTTCAGTTAGAAAGGGAGAAAAAACAAAACCAACAAGAAAATAAAAACAAGGATGGAAAATGGTTTCACAAGAAGAGCCATAATTTCCTCACAGACAATCATTTGGAAAATGTTTCATCGTTATTACTGGCTCTCCAATAAGTTCTCCAAAAAAAAATTCCAGTTTCAGAAAAATCTATATCAAGTATGTTTTTATTTATATCTGAATAAAAATCTACAATTGAAGCCATTCAAAAAGTAGTTGTTGCTTGATGCTTACATATGTAAATGATATGGGAAATGAATTCCCAGAATACAATTAGGCCTGACCAGTTCTGTAGACATGATAATCAAGTTTATGATAAAGAAATGGTAAGTGTACAAGAAAGTATTGGGCTTGTATTATGTGAGGGAAAACTCAAAAGCAAATCTTTGATGACTGATTTCTCTAACATCATTGCAAAAGAAGAAATAAAAAAAAAGCAAGTAACCAGACTTTTTCCAGATTATTCAATGTTTTGCTAACATATTTGCCAAAGCATCTTTTGTTCAAAACCTCTATCCTAAAGTTTTTCAATCTTGTCATATTTTTATTCTAGAAACAATACAATGTTTGAAGATGCGTCTAGACATGAAATAAGTTTTGACAAAAATGAAACTTGATGGAATGATGCCAATGCATATGTTAGGCTTTAAGATATACTGATGTCACTATGGAATCAGAATTGGTTATGTTCTTCCAGTTTTGGGGATACACTGTTGTGGATTGCATGTTTTGCAAATCAACTCTCTGGAAAGTAAATATTTATGGGCTCCTGGAAATTTTATCTCACAATGTGAGTCCAAGTAAAAAATGAGTAACACAAACATTATAAAACAAATGACAATGCATGTATTAACAAAAGAATTACATGTGATAAAAAGGAAAAAACATGAAACTAGTTATAATAAAAATTTGTCTGTAACAAGTACAAAAAGTCAAGACAGAAAACCATGAAAATGAACATGCCTATTGGGGGACACTTTTTCCCCATGAGCAACTACATCTTATAGCCAGACGCTATAAATGAGAAAAGAGACTATGGAGAAAAATGCGTACCTTTATGTAGTTTTAAGGAGCATCCACTAGATACGTTTTTTTTTTTTAGCAAAGACAAATGGGATAACCCACAATAATATCGAATTTTTACCATTTCTATTAATGATAACACATGACTTATTGGGTTGAACCGAAAACATTCGAAACTGCCCACATGCAAATGGCAATAATATTAAACCTTTCCTTACAAGAAAAACTTAGCATCTTAACTTCAGTCACGTTCTCACCAACATGACATGGCTTCCCTCTGTCTTTTCTACAAATATTTTCACAGTAACTTCTCTGTCAAGCTTTTTTTTCTGGTGCCCAGTTTACATGAATTTAAGTATGGTACTAGATTAGCACCTAAGTTCCACTATTTTCCTGTTGAAATAGTTAAATGTAAAGCCCACTTTTACTCAAACATTTTATTTTCTCACACTTCCCATCTGCGGAACTTCTTTCCATTTACTTGCTTCCCTGATAACCACAATCTTTAAAAATTTAAATGCAATATCAATCGCCATCTTCTGTCTTCTTGAATCCCATTCATCTTTTATCCTTTCCTCAAACCCCCTATATAACCAGTGTTTTCTCTCACTTTCACTCTCTGTACTCCCCGCCCCGAGTACTAGTGGCATTCCACCTTGCTTGGGGTGAAATGATTAAACAAAAAAACAAAAAAATAACATTCGGTATTCACTGACTAAACACAGTGCTGCTGCTTTTCTTCATTCGGATCTTGACATTGGGATGAGTGTAATATCCATCTGCCTCATCTCTAATGGTAATATTAGCAATTTCTTTTTTTTTTTTTTCTGTTTTCAAATCATTTCACCCTAAGCAAGGTGGTAATGCTGCAAGAAGGAAAGGAGTTACTTGCAGTGAAGGTGAATAAGACTTCAGTGAGCAGAATGAAGAATTAAAGAACAGGAATTAAGAAAAGATGGAGATTGCATTTAAATTTTTGAAGGTTGAAGGTGGGAGGAAAACTAGGAACCAGAATCAAGTTCCAGTGGCAATAAGTGTAAGAAAAGAAACTACGATTAGAATTGTTATAGTGGAACACACCTATTCTATAGTTAATAGACTCTCCTACCTATAATAAGTGGGAGTAGTAAGAGGAGGGAGTCGCTCAGTGGGTCAGTCAGTCAGTCGATGCCGGATGACCGTTAGTCGGATACTAAAGTATCAGCGACCACAACTAGATTTCTCTGCGTCATTACCTATTATATCAAGTTCCTAACGTTTTGTACATCGAACCTATTTTAGGACCAACTTAGTACAAATACAAGCCTCCACTGTGAAACCACTCCATAACAAGAATAGAACTGTTTCAACAGTAAAACAATTTGATAAGGAAACATTCAGTATTCATTGACCAGTGCTACTCAAGTTATGATTTTCTTCATTTCCTGGTCATTGGGCTGGAATCAAAATGTAGTATCTTATCCTCATCTCTAATGGGAAACATCATATCAGCCATTTCCTTATAATGAAACATTCAACATTCATTACTTTTGGTTGAAATTTATAAAAACCTTCCTCTTAAAAATAAATTTTCAGCAAAATAGTTTTCTCAAGTTCAGTAGCTCTCTTCTGCATTGATGGGGGCTTTCCTTTCTAACCTTTTGTTTCAAGTAGTGCAGAATGTAAACATCTTGATTAAGTCATTATTTTTCTCTTCTAGTTACATGTGCTATCCATTTTAGTTATTGCTGCTGCTGAAAGTCCTCAAGTCATAGAGTTTCTCTTATTTGGTATAGTTCTTAGTGATTCTGTAGCGCCAGTCTACAAGGTACAAAGAAGGATGGTCCTGAAAACTACAGGCTTCACTCACTCAGCCATTTTTAACCACTGATCTTAGAAGGCTGAAGAACCCAGTCTTCCCTCCTATTCAACCCATAGCTGGGTGGAGTAGAGATGGCTTCATATATTTCCCATGGGTATTTGAATGTAAGTGAATGAAATGAACTCGACTGAAATTTGAACTCTGCTCTCTGATTTCACATTCCAAGCTGCCATTCATTACACCACCAACACATCCATATATATTTTAATCATTTGATTCCAAGCAAGGTGATAAAGATGCAAAAGGTCAATGAGATTGAAAGAAAATGAAATTAATATGAGGATCTTTTATGTCTTATCAATCCTTTGTATGCTATTTAAAGCCAAAATATATTGCAAGAATAATTTTTTTTTTTTTGCAAATGAATATTTCATTAATGATATTTTTGTGATAGCAGTTTTTCCAGATACACGTTCTACTATTTAACCCATAGGTTGGGGGTGAAGCAATAGATTCCTACCTTTTCCTAACAGTATTTTAGCATAAGTGAATGCAATTAATTTAGCTGGAATTCAAACTCGGCTCTCTTTCAGTTTTGCAGATAAACCAATGGATTTTTTTCAGTCATTTTATAAGGAATAGTCATATATTCCATCAATTTTGCTAGCTTAGTATGATGCAAATTTACTTAGGAACTTGGTAAGCTTAGCTCAGTTGAATGAGGCTCATGAAGTATTTGGTAATATTAGAACTGGTACAACTTAAGTAAGTTTAGCAGATTTAAAGTACAATATCTCAGCTGCTGTGAGGGTGAGGATATATATTTTTAACCATTTTTGAAGGAAAAAAAGTAGGTTATATATTATACAAGGGTGAGTCAAAAGGCAATGCAATATGTTTTATTATATAAAAGGGGAGGAGGCACAGTAGAGTAATGAATAGAAGCTCAGGTTGAGGAATTGAAAGAGCCAAGTTCAAATTCCAGTCGAAACCATTGCATTCACTTACATGCTAATACCCTTGGGAATGGTATGAATCTTCTTCTCCTCCTCCCAGCTATGGGTAAATAGCAGGACAGACCAGGTTCTATAGCCTTGGATGGAAATTGGTCTTCCACAGAAAGAAATGGCAACCTACTGCAGGAAAAAAAATCTGCCTCGTCAGTCATGTACTGAAAGATACATGATCACCTAAGTGTGTATCACGTATGGCATATAACTGACATATAAAAAAATAAGGAAGACAAACAGACATATCATACATCAAGATATAGCTATACATCACAAATTCACAGCTGTACTTCTCAACATGGTCTCCACCTCTTTTAATGGCAGTGTTCCATCTACAAATTAAGACATGTATCCCAGCTTAATAAAACTAAGCTGTCTGCTGCTACAGCCAGTTCCTTACAGCAATTTTCACTTTTTCAGCACCACCTGACTTAGCAATCTCAGACTGCCATCTCATTGGTCCAAAGAGGTACTGAGGGGCAAATATTATAGTGGTGATGAAGAAAGGAAAACTGATGAAAGAAATTGGCTACTTCAATAACCATGGTAATAAAGATATATTTATTGGCAATTAGTCTATTTTATCCAGAAAGATAAGTAAAGAGACACCATTATTTTATTTTATAGTTGACAGTTTTTCAGTTTTCTATAAAATGCAAGAGAAATAACCACACAATGATTTGACAAAGCTTCAGACATTAAAAGAAAGGAATTGCCAGCTTTCAAAATTTGACAAGGTTTATTGTTGATCAATTAGAAAGAAGAATGAACAAATGTCAAATAGTATCAGAAACTGAATTAAGGGTTTGGGCAATTAACGAAAGATTCAAGTTGACCTGGATTATAAAAAGAGTGTGGAAGGAAAACAAAAATATTAACATTGCAAAGCCGGAGATATTTCAGATTCAATTCAAGGATTATTATCCTGTGGCAGATTTGAATCAACCCACAACAAAGAAAAAGGTGAGAAAGGTTTTTAACCTTTATCACTCTGTGTCTGTGATGTTATTTGCTGTGTAAAAAGTTTATTCTGTCACTGAAGGTGACTCTGATCCCAGAATTTGAATTTGTTTGAATTTCATGATTGTGCTGTCATATCCTGCTATGGCAACAGAAAACACCTTTGAGTGAAATTAGCAATAAGGCTAATGTAATTGAGAAGTCTTGAAAAAAAAAACTGCAGTGGAAAGGGAAGTAATATTAATAATGCAGAGTGCTAGTTATTAAATATGAACATAAAAAATATTTTGATTTTCATGTTTTTACAAGTAAATTTTTCTCAGCATGTATGAGTTTTAAGTTTCTTGTATTAAATTTCCTTGTTTCTAGTTTTTTGGTAAGATGAAAAGAAATGTGATTTCATTGCATGTACATGTGAAGATGATGCAAGGGAGAAATTGAGGAGAAAAGTGTAAGTGTCATGTAGCTTGGTGAGGAATACAGGTGGATGAGTAAGGGAATCTCTGTTTAAGCCATTCAAAGGGACCACAAAATATGTTAGCACAGATACAAATTGGTTGAAAATCTCTCTTTTTTTTTAACAACATTTGTTCCTTTTTGGAAACCAATTTTTGTCTTTAATGCCCTTGTTTATTTCTGTCTTCCACAATCCAGTCCATTTTTCATGTAACTAGATGAAATTTATAATCAAGATGTTGACTTCTCTCATCAATACTATAAAGAGTAGTAACACTATTCATGATAAGTCTAATTGAAAACCATTTTAAAGAAAAAAGATTTCTCTTGCTAACTGTTGATATAGAATGCCCTGGAATGAAATAGCTAATTTCAAATTATTAGTGCACCATTATTTATCTATAGCTTGGAGGTGCAAATATTGATTCCTGTCTTTTCCCCAACAACATTTATACAAACTGAACACAGCAAATTGTTGTAAGCAGAATTTGAACTCAGACTGCCCTGTTATTCTTCATTTAACCTTCTGAGTAGAAAATAGTGTGGCTTAAACTGCAAAATATGGTAGTTAAATTAACTAAAATTCACCAATAACAGTAATAAAACCTTCTACAACTTTTGGTAGCCTTTAACAACATTTGTTCCTTTGCCAAGCTTTCTGCCCTCTGGCCCACAGTCCATTCACTCAAATTTATCAGGTAGGTGCCCCTGCTTTCACCTATCTCTCTAGCCTTTGATATACCCTGAGAGTATCAAATTCTCCAAGCCCTCCTTCCTGATTATGTCCAAGAAATCTTTCATTGATTCTAAAAAATGTAAGTCAGTTGCATAACTCATACAGAAAGATCTTTACTAAAGAAGTCAGTTGCATAGCTATAAAATTTGGGGTATGTCAATAATTAAAAAAATAAATATGTAAAAAAATTTAAAAAGAAGCAACCAATGTCAATATTTAAAAGCTTTCCGTTTCAAATGCTTTATATATAGAAAATATATTTATGGAAAATCTGAAAAAATATTTATTGCCTCTCTTATTTTTATATATATATATATATATATATATATATATATATATATATATATATATAGAGATATTTTGCTTTCATTTTTCAAAATATTTAAATCAAAATCAAAAATAGAACTGTTACTTTTGAATATATTTGTACAGCGTTTCATTTTTCGGCCATTCTCACTTAAAAAGTAGAATTTAACATGCACAATTTTCAAAGATGTCAGAGAAAGAATAAAAAAGGAAAATAGTTACAAAATAAAAAAAATAAAAAATTATTGCTATATGAAAACTGAGAAGAAAATTTGGACTTTTTAACTGCCAAAATGGCTGGCTGAAGCAGAGAGTTTGAAATTGATAAATGTACTCCATTTCTTTCAAAGAAAACAGAATTTAGAATCACAAGAAAAGCCAATTGGAAATATTTATGACAGAATTTATTCCATGCCGACTTGTCATTGCCTTCAGATATATACTTCAATATTCTGGCTAATAGAAAATAAATTAAAATTATTTAGAGCACCTAATGGATGGACAGGTGGTTCAATGTCTAGAGGCTCGGAAAGTGAAATCAGTGAGCAGAGTTCAAATTCTATTTGAAATTGTTACATTGATTTTCACACTAATACCCCATAGGAAAGGTATGAATCTTTCTCTTTTCCTCTTATCTATGGATTAAATAGCAGGATATACTGGCATCACTAGTTATAGTTTGTAACCTGTATAGGATAAAGAAAACACTGCATTCAATAGCTTACATGCCCTATATTTAAAGTACAACTGCATCATGACAGTATTTAACCACAGGTTCGCTCTGTGGGTGTTAAAGAAACGAGTGGTCAAACTAATTTGCAATCTGGCTTCAAGTTGAAAGAAATCTGAGGATAGAGTATTTAAGTATGTATTTGAAGAAAGGCAAAAAGATGCTTGCATAAAACAAAATTTGTTGAATTAGCAATAAAGTCAATGCATTTAATCTGAACATGTTGTGAACCTTATGGCTTAAAGAGTTGTAAATTTATCATTTATGCCAGAAGTAAAAACTAAGACGGATGAGAGCCAATCTGATAGACCAGATAATTAACATGTTAATGCTTTCTGACACTCACAAATTCAAGTGAGGGGAAAAGCTCAAAGTAATATTAATCCAATAACTCAGACTTGGAAGAGCTTGAGGATATTTAAATTGATTAAATTGTATATTTTGGAAATATAGTTAAGATTAAAGACATATCTTTGAGTTTATATTTTGCAAATTTGTCACAGTGAGGAAAATATCATTCATTTCTTCATAAGGAAATGCTCTGCCTTTTTTGAGTAGCCAGTACTGTTGTCGGCTGAAATTAATAAAATCTTTCTCGTGAAACATTTTTTCAGAAAAATAGATTTTTCCAGTCCAGCAGCTGTTATCACTCTTTCCACTATTAATGAGACTTCCTTCCTAACCTTTTGTTTGAAATGATAATATATTATGAAGAAGTATATACAAATTAAAAATGATTATTGAAAATAAATAAGATGGTGTAATATCAATCCTCCTATATAGCAGGGAATGGTTGACAATTTCCTCACAGATGAAGAGGAGAGCAATGATTGTACAGAATAATGTCGAAAATACTATGGATGAAGCATATGAGCAAGGAAGTTTTAAGGAAAAATGGAAACTAAAAAGGGTGCTTATATTTACAATCAGAAAGAGATATTTGAAATTTCTGGGACATATAATGAGGAAAGAAGGCTTGGAGAATTTGACACTGACAGGATATACTGAAGGCAAAAGGGATACTGGCAGCCTATGTAATAGGCTTGTGTAAATGGATGGAATATCACAGAGTTCAAGGGATAATAAATAAACATACCTAAGAGCTACAGCATATATAATACTGTGGATAGCCATGATCACCTACATCCTGAAGAATATGTTTTTTTTGTTGTTTTTTAATCATTTCACCCAACAAGTTGATAATTCTACTAAGATACAAGGGGTTACTGGAGTTAAAGAAAAGACTTTTGTGAGGAGTAGTTAAGAGAATTGACAATAAAAGAACAGATTTCAGGACAGAAGATGGTAGTTGGCATTGCATTTAAAGTTTTGAAGATCGTAAGTGGCAGGGAAGCAAGAACTTGGAATGGAGTCTCACAGGTGAGGAAAGAAACTATTAGAATGGAACATATGGATGCATCTAGCTACCTCAACAGTAAAATGCCGTCTTGGGTATGACAATAAGCTATATCCACGTCCCGGGTAAGACAATAAACTGCGTCCAACAGCAAGTCCTCTGATCAGGAGGTTTTGAGGAGTGTGGAACCACCTCTTAATTGCTGGCATTCCCAGGTTCACCCTGACCCGGGGTGGTAATACCTGTTAGGGTCCCAGCTATGGGCAAATAGTTGAGACCCAAATTTGTGTAAAAATAGGTTTAATACCAGAAATACTTTGTAATAAAAAAAAAAAATTATTACCAGCAATAATTTTTGAAGGAAAAATTATCATCAGCAATATTTAAAAAAAAAAAAAGTACTAGCAATACAAACAGCTATACATTCTTTGAAAAAAAATATTACCAGCTATAGATTTCTTCAAGGAAAAATATTCCCAGAAATAGATTTTTGAAGAAAAACATTACCAGCAATAAAAATTTTATGGGTATTAAATAACCCATTGAGGTTGATATGCTGTAAAACAAACCAAACCAAAAGCAAAACCGTGAGACCTAATTGCCAATCTAGTAGTACACTTAAATTCATACAGTTGAGACACCAAGGAGGATAGCTCATCAGAACAATTGCCATGAAAATATTTGTAGATAAGAAAAGACACATCATGTGATTGAGAAAGTAACTGAAGTTAAGATTCCAGGTCAGGATCGATTACATTACAGAGCTTTTTTGAATTTTGTCAAGAATCTCAAGATATATAGTAAGAGAACCAGACCAGATATGGCAGAAATATTCAATGCATAGACAAATGGTAGATTTATAAATGTGAAAGATGGTTTCTAACGAGAAAATTTCTGGTATGACACAGGGAACCAAATTTCCTAGCAGTAGAACTAGCAATTGATTCAATATAATCACTCCACTTCATGTCAGGTATATAAAAAAAACGAGATAAATAAAGATTTTTTTTTATATGAAGGTTTTTTTTTTATTTGTAATCACCATTCTACAGGTGTTCAGCTCTGACCATACAATTTTTAAGGTAAACGGAAAAGAAACCTTTCCTAATTTGCAGATTGGTGCCACACATTTTTCCTAATCTTTTTATTTGTTCTTTTGCAATATTTTCTAAATTAGTAAATATTACCTGTGAAGGTCTGAAATGGTGTTTTTATACTGGCAATGTACTGTGAGTAATATTCCAATAATCTTATCTGTACGTCGATTTTCTGAACTTCAATTGTCTAGATGTGAAATGATGAGGAAAGTTGAAATCATTCTAGGATTTTTCAGTTATCTAAGCTACACCCATTCTAATATTTAATCTCAGACAAAAGTTTTGAGAATTTAGAAAACTATACTAAACATTTGATAAAAATTGTGATAAATGAAGCAGAAATAAATGACCATTTCAATATAGGCCTTGGGTATGAACAAATTGAAGTAACCAAGATATTGTCAAACATATCACCATGCTGCAACATATTTAAAAGAAGGATAATTATTTGCACTATTTACATTTGGATCATTGTCCTCATCTTCATTGTTACTACCACAACATTTCAGTCATTGTGCCCTCTGATAAAGCCTGAAGTGTACAAATGCCAAAACATTGTGATAACAACAAAGATATGAGAAATAGTCCAAATGTAGACAGTATCAATAATGATAATTCCTCATTCCAGAAATTCAGACAGAAAGAAAGATGATCATGATATTGCTCAAGTTGAAATCAAACAGCTCCAATGTCCAATTTCAAACACCAAAGAAATGTTTATGTTTGACAAATGTTTAAGTTAATCGCACTTTTGACCCTCTACTTTAATCCACTGTCAGGTATTGACAGAAGAAAAATGTGACGTCAGGCAGAAACAAACAAAATTTGACACATTTTTTTTCATAAAAAATATATAAAGTACAGTGTGTGTGTGTGTGTTTATTTATGTGTGTCGAAGCAACTCCCTATTCCCACTGGTCTGATTTCAATGACTCCGAGCTCATTCAAAAGCCCTACAAAAGTTAGGCGCAGTCAACGATTTTCGTTGAGCTCAGATTCAGGGTTGCTAGATTATGCGAGGTTAAAAATATATATTAATACATTATACTAGCCATTATCGTTGCTTTCATGGTTCAAGGGGAGTAACTCTTATTTTCCTTTTATATCCAAAATTGCAATGCATGTTTTATTATAAACTAGCTTATAAGCCACCCTATCAGGTGGCATTTAAGCTACTTCCTGTGGAAGATTCTTGGCTTGGCCATCATCACAATAACAAGGAAGGAGTAGATGTGATAAGCAGCAATAGACTACAGAACTCAAAATTGATCACTGCATTTAAGTATTGAATTAATGTTTAAACTTATCTTTTAAAAGTTCAACAATAATTCTTCTGCTGTCACTTAATTAATTTAAAGACAATTTGATATACGTAGATCCTTATTTTCTGTACAAACAATTATTTTTATTTAATTGATGACAGAACATGGGACAATTTATAAGATAAAATTAATATAGTATAAAGATGGGAAAATAGAAATTAGAATTAGTTATACATTCAACATTTGAAGAGTTAGAGAAACATAATAGTTAATTAAGTAAAACCTATATTATGGAATCTATATGAATAAATGTGAAATTGGTACTCAATCCTCCCATGAATTCTGAGATTAAAAAAGCTCCAGCTTTACTTTATAGTTATTTTGGTTTTTACCAAAATTTCATATTTTTATATTTGCAGTAACTATGTTATTAATAATGATATTACCTTTCTGTAATATCTCAATTACATACTTAAAGATAAAATGCTTACAGTCAAATTTCAAGTTCTTTTCAAATTAACCCATTTATCATCACCATTCCATTTAATTAATAGATGATGTTATTCTTAGAAATCTCTAAGTGCAGATTTTTTTATTTTAATTTTTATAATCTGAACTAGACAGTGAGTCTTAATGAGTCAAAACTAGCAATACTGGATTTGTTCATATCTATAATATCAGATGTTTATTTTGAAACCTACAATTCATAGCAGAGGTTTATTTTAAAACCTACAATTCATAGCAGAGGTTTATTTTAAAACCTACAATTCATAGCAGAGGTTTATTTTAAAACCTACAATTCATACCAGAGGTTTATTTTAAAACCTACAATTCATACCAGAGGTTTATTTTAAAACCTACAATTCATACCAGAGGTTTATTTTAAAACCTACAATTCATACCAGAGGTTTATTTTAAAACCTACAATTCATACCAGAGGTTTATTTTAAAACCCACAATTCATACCAGAGGTTTATTTTAAAACCTACAATTCATACCAGAGGTTTATTTTAAAACCTACAATTCATACCAGAGGTTTATCTTAAAACTTATAATTAATACCAGATGTTTTTTAACCTATTATTATTACCAAATATTTTGTTAAAATCTATAATACCAAATGGTTTTTATAATACTAGATTTATAAATTCTTCTTATATTCCCTTATTTTATGGTGGACAGTAATGGGTTAAGAAATCTCTATGCAATGCTATGATCAACTTTTTCCAGTTATCATTAACTTGGCAAAATAATTTCTTTTATTTATATTTTTAAAAAAATTATTATTTTGTTGTAATTAAAATGAAAACTGAAAACATCAAAGAAGTTATTTAAATTTATTTAAATAATCACAATACATCTGAAAATTTTATGAAAAAGTTAATGACTATTTTTACTTTTTTTTTAATAGACTGATTTTTTTACTTCATTAACTTAAGTACAGAATTAAACCCCCAATTTATATACAGCGATTCTAGAAACAGTTTAAAACCTGCTTTAAGTATGCCAAATTATTTTTTTATCTTATTTTATTCAGACATGTCTCCCAGTTAAGTATGTAAAATATAAAAGGCATATTTGGTCTACAGACTAAGATATGAACAAAAATGGAATGTAAAATATTTTGTGCATTAAATAGTAATTGACAGTGGAATTTACCTGTAATTGGAATGTGTAGAAACTGATATAGCAACAGCAAGGTATTTTTTTTTATTTTGGCAGGCTTCATTGTTAGAAAATTTGTCAAAAATCCTTTCTTTTGTTTTTTTTTAATTAAAATATTTACTTAGTATCAAAGTGTGCATCAAATGGGGTATATTGCCTAAAAATTTCAAGTAAGATTTTTTTGTTTGCTTTTTTAAAATTTTACTTAATCTACATTTTCCTGTTGGGAGCGAATAGATCATATTCAAATTGATTTTACTATTATGTTAGAATGTTAAATTTCTCAGATAAAAATTTCAGAACATTAAATGACACTTCAAGGTGACCGATTTTTGTTAAAAATTTATTTATCTTAGGCACCATCAGAAAAATTATCTATACTTGGGAGCAGTCTTTACATAGCAACTGTGTCAGCAATTCTTCTATCTGCTTTGTCCTATTAGGACATGGGTGATCATGGCTCTCCACAACTTTCTATCCCTCATAGCACTTAGCAGTTTTTCTCACTTTGCTAATTATAACCCTTGTTCAGTCATCCATTCACAAAAGCTAATCAAGTAGATTAGCCCACTGCATTTCTCTATCTCTCTTACCCTTGGTATATCCCATGAGGGTTAAATTTTTAAGCCCTCCTTCCTTATTGTCCAGAAAGTTACCATTTTGTTTAAGACATCTTCATTGCTTGCCCACTGACTTCCGTTGACTTTTCAGTATCCCTCTGCAAAAACACATTTCTGCTGCCTCAAAGTACCACTTAATCTGTGATGAGATCATCCAGCACTCACTGCCACATAAGAGGATTGATATCGCATTCAGAACTCTTTTCTTAGATTATCATTAAATTTTCCTGTTTCTGAGTACTTTACTTAGCTTTTAGAACACATCTTTCGCTAATCTGATGCATGTTTGGATTTTGGTGTTGCATTTTCATTAGAAATTAGATTACCCAAACCAACCATGAATCAGCCAAACCTACAGCTATATTCTATAATTTTCTGAATGCCCACATAGCCCTGCTGCCGAATGCACACCTACTTCTGCTTTCGAATACCCACATACCTTTGTTTATCTATATATGTAGTATTAGATAAGATATTCTAATTTCTTAAATGAAATATTGTCAGCTAGGAAATTTTACTTTTATTTCTTCCATCTTAATTTTTGTTGCTTTCTCACCACAACTCCCAGATTATCATAAATTTAGATGAAGAAAATGCAAATAAAAGACTAATAATTGAAAATATATCAGACAATTCTGTGAAGGAACGACATAACTAAATCTTGGTATATTTCATTTGACTGGTGTTGGCTATTAGACTGTGAAGTCTGATATCAAAGATTAATCCAGTGACCAATCTTGCCATCAGTGAAGCACAATTCAAGACCGTTTAATTGTGCACCTGTCACCAAAAGATATAAAGACTAATTTATAACAAATCTATTGATTTACAAAATCTATTGGTGAGAAAGAAAACTGAAGTGTAACTATTATAATGAAAGTTTTAAAGGCTTGGCTTGCCAGCAATTTCTTGTTTTAGTATTCAGCAAAGACATTTTATTTAAAATTATTTAAAAAACATTTTGAAAAATTCATTTTTTTTATCATTTCACAGGAAGGGCAATAAAGCCACTAAAACAAGCTATGAGTATGAGAGAATATAAGTGTTATGGTCCAATATCCTCGCACCACAGTTATGGTCCAAGGTCAGAACCAAAGAAGAACAACACGAACACAAGAGTAGAATAACAAAGATATATTACAACAGAAATATAGTACAAGAAGTTGAAGGTCTTAGTAATGACTGTCCTTCTGGTTTAGAGTGGACTAATATTGTCTCGACTTGTTACACCATTCAGTCATTATACCTCTTGAGAGGCGCAGTATTTATAGTGTCAGGAAGAGTCCATTATCATTATAGGTAAGTTCTCATGACACTAAGAAAACATTATTAAAGAGAGAGAAAAATAAAAAAAAAACAGGAATTTATCGAAGTGTTGATAACTTAAGAATAAAAAGTATAGTGAATGAAACTGATGAATTGAGTATAAACTAGATATTAAATTCAAGGCATTGCTTTTGGGAAAGACATGAACCCCATCTTATTTCCCTTGTACCAGTAAAAATATGGATGAGGATGAAAATAAAGTATTGCTGCCATATTTAGATTAGAGATGCTTAATCCTTATTTCACAATTGTTTATGCAGTCTTAATGGAGAAGACCGATTTTCCACTCTGATACATCTTTCGCACAAGCACGGCCTTGGTGTCTACATCAAGGACCATCTCCCTCTGGACAGAGAGTTGTCTCTCGAATTGCTAGACCAGTCATACATGTGTCTCTGACTATTTCTTCTCAATGCGGTAAGCTATCTCTTCTTCTTTTACCGCTCTCCATCCTCTCAAGACTGTGGGATACTCGATAGCATTTCTGACAGCATAAACAAGGCTCCCTCCCTCCACCTGTTTGCTCACACATGTTGACTGCTGACCTGAGATGGAACAAATACATTGCTTTGTCCACCACAAGGAAAGTTGGCTCCCTGTGCCGCGCCAGGAAATTTTTCTCCCCGGAATCGATCCTCCAGATCTACAAATCAACAATTCGCCCTTGCATGGAGTATTGCTGCCATATATGGTCTGGAGCCTCTTCTGTTTGCCTTGGGGTTCTTGATAGGATCCAGAGGCGGATATGCAATATAGTTGGCCCTGTTCTGGCATCTTGTCTACAGTCACTCTCTCACAGATGCGCTGTCACCTCTCTCAGTCTTTTTTACAAATACTTTCATGCTAATTGCTCAGAGGAGCTGCATTCGCTGGTCCCCAGACTTCATGAGGTCAAGCGCTCTATGAGGGTGGCATCCTGCTCTCACCCTTTCACTGTTGAAACTCCTAAATGTAGATGTCTTTTCTACTCCAATAGCTTCATGTCTCACACCTCTCGCCTGTAGAACTCCCTTCCCTATTCCAGTTTCTCTGAGAGCTATGAGACTATTCAAATATAATGTCAATCGACATCTGCAGTTGTCTTGATCTATCCAATATCCTTCTCCTTCTCCTCCTTTCCTCTATCACTCCTATCTGATCTTGCTCCAAATCTTCTGTAACCCCTTGCGTCCTAGAGGCTTCCCACCTTGCTTGGGATGAAATGCTTTGAAAAAAAAAAAAAAGGAAAAAAAAGCCTGTCACTAATCCACCACTATTTCCTTTGTAAATGTTCATATGAGCTCCATTTTTGCATTCTTCCAGTTCAGACTTTTACAACAAATAGACATCAGGCTCCTTCCATGCAAGTGTTGAATAAACTTAACTCTTATCTACATAAACTTTTTAAAAGGAAAAAATATTGAAGATCCAACAACAAGATTCAAAGGAGAAAAATATTGTTGTTTTTAGAAAAAATTATTTCTGTGAGATTAGATTGGCAGTTAGGTCTCAGCATTGTACAGATGAAACCGCTAAATCCAGTTCAGACATTACAAGTAGAGTAGAAGAGACGGCTCCATTTAGGAGTTTCAACAAATAGACATCAGGTTCCTTCCATGAACTCAAACCACTCTCATTTCTTCTGTGTTCAAAATGTAAGTAGCTCCACTTAGACAATTTCTTTCCAAATAATTACCCCTTTATAGAACTGACACCTGCTTGGGTGCTTTCCTTAACACTTTAATTTTATCATTTGCAAAACAAGAGTCAGTTGATTTACATCCTCATGACCTTCACACCCTCCCACCTTATCTTCCATTCATGTCACATATATCATTGATCATTACCATTTTGATTTTATTGTGGAATAAACTTAACTCTTATCTACATAAACCTTTTAAAAGAAAAAAATATTAAAGATCCAGCAACAAGATTCAAAGAAGAAAAATAGTTGTTTTTAGAAAAAATTATTATTTTTCTGTAAGATTAGATTGGTAGCTAGATCTCAGCATTGTACAGATGAAACTACTAGATGCAACCATAAGTTCTATGCTAACAGTTTCTTCTCTTATTCTTCTCACTTGTGGAAATCTCTTCTGGCTTCTTGCTTTCTAGTCAATTTTGATCTTAAAAACTTAAATGCAATGATAATTGTCATTTCCTGTCTCCTTGAATCCAATTCTTTTGTTGACCTCTCTCTTTAATGATTTTTCTCACATTTTTTCACTATGTGTCTTAGTGGCTTTGTCACCTTGCTTGGGGTGATATGATTAAAAATAAAATTTACTTTTTTATTTTTCCTTAACTAATTTTTTTCTTTTGTCATTTTTTTCTTTTCCAAATATTTTTCATTGATTTTCTCATCTTTTTACTTTTCAGCTTTTTCCATTTTTTATCTTAGTAGCTTTCTTGCCTTGCTTGGGTTGAAATGATTAAAAAGAAAAAGTATTTGGATAACAGACCACCGGCTTGATGGAATTTGACACTGTCTCAGGATGTTTACTCTTCAAGTACATGAGTGAAGCAATACGCATAAAAACTTTCCCATCTGTTTTCAATTCAGATTGAATGCAACAATAAATAGGTGAAGAATTTACATCAATGAAATTAAGTACAACATTTAAGATTCCTTTTCATTTAAGAGAAAACTCATTTCACATTTTTGAATCAACCTTTGATTAGAAGAAATACTCTTAATTACTGATTTAATATTTCTGACTTATTCACTTCAAAACTCATTACAAATTTCATGTAACTTTGAACAGGCTTCTTGAGTAATGATCTCAAATTCTTATTAACAAAAACTTATCTTTAAAGAAGTGTATCTTCTTGAAACCCACAAAATATATTTGTCCTACTTCAGTAAATTCTATTTTCGTCAGTGAAGAGTAAGCGTTCTCAAAGCAAATTTGTGGCTTTCACAACACAAAGAAAATCACTTGTAACGCGTCAGGAAAATAACTCACGAACGCCGTAGCCAAAACTGCCTGAATTTTTCTTTTCCCCGGTCGACAACACCAACTGCTTTTATCGGCAGAACCTATTTTTCCATTAGTCAACAGCCAGGATAGGATGCTCCGTAATTTGCATATTAATATACTATTATAGCGACTCCTGAGACGGACTTGTTTCTTTTTCGTCAAGGAATACTTACATCAATGTGGCTTGGATTGACAAAGGTAAGTCGCTATAAGAGTTTTGCTGACGACTTTTTTGGCAATCCCTCCCCGGCAGATCGCCTCATTTCCTTTTTGGCTGGGGTTTTGACAAATAATGGATCGTTTTTGGCCGAAGGCTGATTCGATCAAGGCTTTGACTTTATCTTGGACTGGCTCCGGCCTGACCTGTTAGGACAAGTCATGACCAGCTTTGACTGGCTCTGACCAGCTTGGACAAGCTATGACCAATTTTGACCAGTGGCCTTTGAGGAAACGCTCGGGTCTCCCACGTTAAACGACCTTGTGTCACATCTTGATTTTGTGGGAATCAAGTAAATACACCCTCCCCGGCAGATCGCACACAAAACACAAACTTTTTTCCGGGGTACTTGATTATCTCGTTCACTACAGTCAGAGAATTTTTCCCAAAATATAAAGTAACTGTTAAGGAGTATCTTCAAGAATACAAGAATTATATCGTTGTCCTTATGCAATCTGTTTTTTCTGAATACAACTATATTGCTGTTAATGAAACAAAAAGGATACTATTACATATAACAAATAAAGTTTATTAAGAAAGCGAATGACAAACAATTTATATAAATCAACGATATTCTCACTCATTTTTGTATATTTTTATAAAAATAATTTTACTTCAGATGTAACAATATTTTTTTTCCAAAAATGCTTGGCTTGGTATATTTCAACCTTTATTAGGTCATTTAATAGTGAAATCTGTTTTTTATTTTATCTTAGTCGATTGCTAAGTGCTGGCTGTGTTTTATGTTTTTAAACCAAGTCTCTGGGTAAATGTCGGCCATGATTTTGACCACAGTCTATGTATTAATGCTGATCATATTTTTTTTAACAGGACCCATAGCTAAATGCTGGCTGTGTTTTTTAACCTAATTTTATGGCTAAACACTGGTCATGTTTTTTAATCCATGTCTATGGCTAGACATTGGTTATGATTTTTAACCCAAGTTTATAGATTAATGTTGGCTGTGTTTCTTAATCAGAGCCCATGGTTAAATGCTGGTCAGATTTTTATTAACCTAACCATATGGTTAACACTGAGTGTAATTTTTAACCTGAGTCAATATCTAAATTCTGACCATGTTTATTTTAAACCCCAGGTTATGACTAAATGCTGACTGTTTTTAACCTGAGTCAACGGTAAAAACATTAATCATGTTTTTACCAGTGTCTATAGGCTATAATTAATTGTAACTAATCCACAGATAAATATTGGTCATCTTATCTGCAAGCATCCACTCAGATGTGGGGGGTATTTGATGCATTCTAAGCCCTGCCAACAAGTCAAGGAATAAAGTCCATTAGAGAAATACTGCAGAAAAAAATACCTGCACTAACTACACACATACAATACATATAAATTCTTTGATAAAGCCATCAAATATCTGCAAGATATTTCCCCACAATCTGCTATTTTTGAAAAGATTTTCCTTAGAAAGGAGTATGCAGAAACAAAAATGGCGAGTACTTTTCTGTTTTGGCTACACAAGAATTACTTCCAGCTGTAGCAAGCTAGGTATGGTGGATAAAATTCCATTATGAAAGCAGTGAAGAAAACATTACTTTGATAAGTGGTAGTGGTGTTCACTCCGAAGGATATTGGGACCATTATTTCCAATCATCGTAGAGGTTTGATTGATGATCTACCTCAAGACTTTGTTCACACCACTTGACCAAAATAACCAAGAGAGACATCTAACTTGTTGTAATCTGACTTGGTGATTGATCACTATCCATGCTTCATCTATGATTCTGCACGACGAGCTGACAGCAAGATTACCAAACCAATGAACAGACAAGGAAGGAAAAATGAGAAAAAGACAATTCAAGAAATTAACAAAAGATAATATGAAAACAAAAGATTTAAAAAAAAAAAAAATGATTCTGTTTGAGTAAATCAGACATAAAATAATCCCCCCAAGGGAATGGCACATATTTATGTGCAGAAACCTTCATTTAAACACTCACATATATATTATATATATATATATATATATATATATATATATATATATATGTGTGTCTATGTGTATATATATATGTGTGTGTGTGTGTTTGTGTCAGAGAGAGAGAGAGAGAACTGAATGAAGAATTAAAAAAATGAATCTACTTGATTTAGGGTTGGAATGTCATCATCCGTGTTAAGAGAATTGGTTCATGCAAATGAAGCATGAAAAAAAAAGCATTCTTAAATTTAGTTTTTAATTGAAACCAAAGTGTGTCTTGTTGTCCTCACCATATGTAATCAAGAGGCTGCAAGGCAATGTTTTTTTTTTCATTAAAATCTGCAGTTTCATCAAATTTGGGAAGAATTTCATTTAATAATAATAATGTTTCTGATGCAAAAACCAATAAAAGATATTGTCAGTTGATTCAAAAAATTCCCATGTGATTTGGGAACTTTTTATTTTAATTATTTCATCACAAGCAAGGAAATAAAGCCACTAAAATGCAAGAGGTGGCCGAGAGTGAAGAAAAGTGTGAAAATATTATTGATGTTTAAGGAAAATAAAAAGAACCAGATTCAAAGAGACAGAAAATAATGATTGATATGTTTTTGAAGATCATTATTGATAGGAAAGCAAGAAAGAGGAAGAGAGTCTTACAGGCAAAAAATGTCAAAAATCTGTCAGAATAGAATCAATTACATTAACATTTTCGGTTACATTTACTAATTTCAGCAGTAAAATGATGGGACCTAACTGGCAATCTTGTACTAGGCTTCATGAAATCAAGGAACCAAAAAGTAAAGTTCAACAGAAGGATTGCCATGAAATTATTTATAGGAAAGACACAGGAAGTTACATTATGGCAATGGGAAGGTGACTGAAATTGAGATGGCAGGTCAAGACTAATAACATTGGATTTTCTCAAGAATCCCTAGATATCTAGCAGAAGCATCAGAACAGATGTAGTAACTTAAAACTACTATTATAAATGTATTTTATTTGATTATCTCTTTATACTTTTGAGGCGGTGTAATGGTTAGCAAGCTTGTCTTGCTAGAACCATTACAACTGAATAGTGAGTTCGATCCTCACTGGGTGCCCCATACTTTCGGCCTTGTGCCACATCTAAGCTTAGAAAATCAATACTTTTAGCTTTGACCAAGTTATTTCTGATATCCATACCCCCAGAACTAGCCACAGATAATGGAAATTGAAATTTCTGGATAAAATCCAAAACAGTCAAGAATAAACATATTGCCAAATTTTAAACAATGCTTTAAATTTTTAAAAAATAGCAATTCATTTGTCATTTCATTTTTATGTGAGATTCCTTGACAGAATTTTTGAAAACATTTTTTTTTTCCTCAAGAAGAGCAATAATGCAACTAAGATGTCAGGTATTTCTGGAAGTGAGAGAAAATGAGAAAACTTTAGTGAGGAGAAAAGACAAGAAGAAGACAAGTTGGGAAAACAGAAGATGGTGATTGACATTGCATTTAAATTTTTGAATTCGTGGGTCACAGAGAAAAAAGAAATTGGAAGGGAATTCCACAGGCAAAAAGTGCAAGAAAAGAAACTGCTAGAATAGAATTTATGGTTATATCTAGCTATTTCTATAGTAAAATGATGAGACCTATCTGCCAATCTAGTAGTACATTTAATTCTATGCAGTTGAAATACTAAAGAGGAGAGCTCATCAGCAAAATTACCATGAAAATATATATAGAAAAGACAGAGTGAATTTGTCATGTGGCAGGAAAGTAACACAAGACACCAAGTCAGAATCAATTACATTACAGCTCTTTCTTCGGATTTTGTCAAAAATACTATACTAGCCAAATTACCCATGTCTTGCTGCATGTCATACATTTTTGTAAGAAAATGATAATTGATTTTAAATCATTGTTATAATTTGTGGAAAAAAAATGATGCATTTCAATATAACTCAATGATCTTGCCGATGTGACCTCCATCTTCTGGCTTTTGCTTTTTATATTTTGGATAGGAGTTATTCCCGTGTTCAAATTTAAATTTAAATCAAATCAAAGAGAAAAATGTTTTAGTGGTTGCGGGTTTGTGCAAAAACAATTTGATCTGACCTCTTTGATATGTATTTGATGCAATACTTGATTGAATGAATTGATGAGCAGATTTCAACATTGATATAGTTGAATTGTCACAACAAATATATATTGTAAGGTACTACCACCACTGATTGGTGATTTCTTTCTAAGTTGACATCCATATTGTCTCATTTTGATCTTGTCGGTGTGACCTCCATCTTCTGGCTTTCTCCTTTGATATTTTGGATAGGAATCATTCCCTCATTCAAATTTAATTTAAATCAAAGGGAAAAAAAAACAACTGACTGGAGGATTTTTGAGAGCAGCTGACAGTTTTAATTTGTTAAACATATCAGATTTATTATTTAGACTGGAGTAAATAGTATTCATCAGCATAAATTCCTAGTTGGGAACATATGACATTAGGAAGGTCATTGATGAAGATAAAAAAACAATCTAGGTCAAAGTATGGAGCCCTGGGAACCCCTGTATTTATGTGAAATGGTCTGGAAGTGTGGCTGTTCAGCACAACCTTCATTACATTCATTTATTTTTTTAAGAATAACTAGCAGTAGAGCCCGGCGTTGCCCGGGGATGTAACAGTAAGAGATAGATCAAGTATCGACCATCATAAAGACTGAAAAATAAAATTGACAAAGATTATTGTTTAAGGTTGATGGACACGCATGTCTTAATTAGCTTTTTTTTTTTTTTTTTTTTTACGAATTGGTCAAACTCAAACAAAAACATTGTTTTCAATCGTTATGAGTCTACAGATTGAATAGTATTTTATTATAAACAATTGTCTTGTAAATGGGATTTTTAAAGCATTCTGAATGTAAAAATAAAGAAAAAGTGTTCAAGACAATAAGAAACACTACCTGCCAAAAAAAAAGTGAAGTTTTGTTGAAATGGGTTGAAAAATTTAGGAAATCCGATCCCATTTATAAATGAACACACACACAAACAACCTGGGTTATATAATAAGTATAACTCGATATGAGATGTCCCCCTTTCATTCTCACGATTCCTCAAAATCATGTTTTCAAATTAATTTTGTGCAAAAACAATTGTGTTTTTCCAATTTTTGGTGCTGTCAGAACCACCGCAAGGTAATTTTACATAGTCCTGTGAAGTTTTGTTGAAATCGGTTGAAAAATGTAGGAAATCTGATCCAATATATAAATGTACAGACACACTCACACACAACCTGGGTTTTATAATAAGTATGATCTATGTGATTTACAAGGGAAAATGTTTCCTGTATAAAGAATCTTATTTAATTGAAGTTATATATTGCAGTAATATCTTGAATATATCAGTGAATAAAGATTAAAGTTTTCCAAGACTGCTATGACCTATATAAAACAGGCAAGTCTTTCAACAGCATCCTCAGGAGAAGATCTGGTAACTGCTGTGCATACATGAAAAGCAAGAAGACTTATCAGCAGCCAATGTTGTCCACCAGTGGTAGCTGCTTTTATGAGAGAGAAAATTTATTTTCAATGGTACCCTGCTGTTCTGCCAGACAGACACCAATTTGGTAATGAATAAGTTCCCCGAGAAAAAACAAACCCATCCAGATGACAGTATTACTAAAATCTGTAAGACAATTAAAATTGCCTATAAATTGAAAAGATCACTTGTTATGTGATTTCCAGAGAGAGCTATCACATAGAAATGAAATAGAGGGAAAAAAATTTAAAAAAGGAAGAAAAAAGAATAAATAAAACAAAAAAATTTTTAAAAATCAAGAGAGAGAAAAAATATAAAGAAAAAAGTAAAAAAAACAAAATCAAGAAAAAGAAAAAAAAAATTGACAAAAAAAACTCAAAATCAAGAAAAAAAGAAAAAAACTCAAAATCAAGAAAAAGAGAAAAAAACTCAAAATCAAGAAAAAAAGAAAAAAACTCAAAATCAAGAAAAAAAGAAAAAAACTCAAAATCAAGAAAAAAAGAAAAAAACTCAAAATCAAGAAAAAAAGAAAAACTCAAAATCAAGAAAAAGAAAAAACTCAAAATCAAGAAAAAGAAAAAACTCAAAATCAAAATCAAGAAAAGAAAAAAGCAAAATCAAGAAAAAAAAAAAACTCAAAATCAAGAAAAAAGAAAACTCAAAATCAAGAAAAAAAAAAAACTCCAAAATCAAGAAAAAGAAAAAACTCAAAAATCAAAGAAAAAAAGAAAAAAACTCAAAATCAAAGAAAAAAGAAAAAAGAAAAAAGCAAAATCAAGAAAAAAA
>CAHIKZ030000898.1:542500-708083 GCA_903632075.3 Acanthosepion pharaonis | reverse complement strand
AAAGAATAAACAAAAAAACAAAACAATGAAAGTGCTAAAAAAATGAAAAAGTGAAAGATATAAATTTTTAATCTTGTATTTTTCTTTTTAAAAATCATATTTTTGATTTTTTTTTCTAAGAATGCAATTTTATCCGCCTTTTCAATGACTACAGTAATGAAAATTGCCAAGTCACTCACTGAAAATGACTGCTATTGACTTTCGAATCGATTTTCTGTCAGCAAATCTAACTTTTTAAAATAAAAATAAAAAAAAAATAATAAAATAAAACTTCTTCATATTTTCATCCCATCTAGCCAAGCGAAACACGAGGCTTTCAGATGGACGTCTGAAAATTTACCGCATTCCCTGGAGAGTAAACAGACTGGGTTCACTATGGCCTTGTCAAAGACAAATGCTAGATGAAGGGATAAAGAGTAAGAGCCGATGCAGATGGGATAAACTTCTCAAAGATAACGTTTAATTTGAGTGTTTGTCGATAGCGTATTATTTTTTCATATCACAGAAATTAATCATTTAAAAGCTAACACAAATAAAAAAATACCCAAAAGAACAACCAACCAGACATTGCCGCAAGCTTCTGGCTAATACTTTGAATTTGAAAATAATTATAACCTAATTTAAGCTGTCTGATTTCTGATCAGATTTTAAATCCGCTAGTATTAGTTAACAATCATCAGGTCTTGATTTATATAATATCGAAACAAAGCGCTTTTATTTAAAATATCATCAGGTATTGATTTATATAATATCAAAACAGAGCGCTTTTATTTAAAATATAATCAGGTATTGATTTATATAATATCGAAACAAAGTGCTTTTATTTAAAATATAATCAGGTCTTAATTTATATAATATCAAAACAAAGCGATTTTATTTAAAATATAATCAGTTATTGATTTATATAATATCGAAACTAAGTGCTTTTATTTAGAATATAATCATGTCTTGATTTATATAATATCAAAACAAAGCGATTTTATTTAAAATATCATCAGGTCTTGATTTATATAATATCGAAACAAAAGCGCTTTTATTTAAAAATATAATCAGGTCTTAATTTATATAATATCAAAACAAAGCGATTTTATTTAAAATATAATCAGTTATTGATTTATATAATATCGAAACTAAAAGTGCTTTTATTTAGAATATAATCATGTCTTGATTTATATAATATCAAAACAAAGCGATTTTATTTAAAATATCATCAGGTCTTGATTTATATAATATCGAAACAAAGCGCTTTTATTTAAAATATAATCAGGTCTTAATTTATATAATATCAAAACAAAGCGATTTTATTTAAAATATAATCAGTTATTGATTTATATAATATCGAAACTAAGTGCTTTTATTTAGAATATAATCATGTCTTGATTTATATTATATCAAAACAAAGCGATTTTATTTAAAATATCATCAGGTCTTGATTTATATAATATCAAAACAGAGCGCTTTTATTTAAAATATAATCAGGTATTGATTTATATAATATCAAAACAAAGCGATTTTATTTAAAATATCATCAGGTCTTTATTTATATAATATCGAAACAAAGCGCTTTTATTTAAAATATAATCAGGTCTTAATTTATATAATATCAAAACAAAGCGATTTTATTTAAAATATAATCAGTTATTGATTTATATAATATCGAAACTAAGTGCTTTTATTTAGAATATAATCATGTCTTGATTTATATAATATCAAAACAAAGCGATTTTATTTAAAATATCATCAGGTCTTGATTTATATAATATCAAAACAGAGCGCTTTTATTTAAAATATAATCAGGTATTGATTTATATAATATCAGAACAAAGCGCTTTTACTTACTATATCAGGTCTTGATTTATATGATATCGAAGAAAAAGCGCTTTTATTTAACATATCATCAGGTCTTGATTCATATGATATGGAAGTAAAGCACTTTCATATATCATATCATCAGATCTTGATTTATATAATATCGGAACAAAAAGGTTTTAAGTGAATTCCAAAGACAATATTTAGATATTTATGTATAGATTTATTCAACAATATAGTCAGTATTTTGTTCTATTTAATTCTGATGTATATATATATGTATGTGTGTGTGTGTGTGTTTTTTTGCGTGTGTTTTTTGTGTATGTTTATAAACAGATTTAAATAGGTAAATAAAAACAGACAGACTTAATAGATAGGGTGTAGATAGACAGAGGGATATATGTACTGACGTAGAGCATTAAATATATACAGGGTATTTCACAAACTTTAGAAACAAAATGATCGGGCACAAATCAAGGACCACACATGATAAAGTAATGGAAATTACATATATTAAAAGGTTAAAGGAAATCATTTTAGCATCTGCCACCGTTTAGTCTCAAACATGGACCAACTCTGTTAAGACGACCACTAAAGTACAGGCTCCATATGTTCGCCGTTCAGTTCAAATTGTTGAAAACTGAACGAATCTTCTAATTTATGACGACCCTCAATGCAGCAATGGTAAAACCCCCAGAGGAAGAAATGCAGGTTCAGATATTCCACTCCAAATCAGCTTGGGGTGAGACAAAGTTTTCAAGGAGCCATCCCATGGTAACATTAGCAGTTCCTAATTTCTTCGCATCATGGTCCTCACGACCAACAATTGTGAAACACCCTGTAGATATAGATGAACAGACTGAAATAGAATATACGGATTGCCCTAGTTAGATAGATAGATAGATAGATAAATGAAGATAGATAGATAGATAGATAGATAGATAGGAAGAGTAAGATAGATAAATCTAAGTAGGTAAGTAGATGACTAATGGTTCATATATATATATATATATATATATATATATATATATATATATATATATATATAAAATATGGACGGATACATGCAAGTTAATAGAGTGATAAGGATAGTTCAATAAACATCCAAATCATCAAATTGGAAAAATGAAAACTCAGAATATAAAATTATAACGACGGTTCTTTGTGAATATTATTTTGTTTTCAGTGACATGCCATCCGTCAATATATCGGTTTCGACGTATGAGGATCTGGCAACTTAGTTGATTCAGTTATGAAATTTTTGTGCGATAATCCTGTGGACCCGCTAGTGATTTACACATATGGAGCAAGAGATGAGATGAGAGGGGATCAATGTTAGATTGGTTGACCTTTAATTCTTGCTCTCGCTTCTTGAAAATGATTCAAACAATGAATCCACTAAAACACGTTGATCTTCATTCTACCCCGGCTAAGCCTCAAGGGTGTTATGTATATATTGACAGATGACAAGTTGTTTTTTCAGCTTGTCTTTGTATCTTAGCATCATGGTCCTCTCGATTGCTCCTCTGAAAGGTACATGGGAATTCTGGATGGCAAGTATAACCGCTCTTTGTTTCATTCCACAATGGCGAAGTTTGCCGAAAGCACTGATAGCCTTTAGCAAATGCACCCTGTTCCACTGATATTTGCTACCAAGATAGGTGAAAGACTAGTTCAGGGCTTTGTCTTCTTCTATTTCAATGGTCTCTGGAAATTTGTAGACTGCTTTTTTGTTTCTCACCACGGAATTGAACAGAAGACCGAATGATATGCAAGAGAGAAGCATTTATTAGATGTTGGACCTTCTCAAAGGATGTCGCTATACAAGAGCATCAGCATCATAAACAAATACATCACGAATAATTTGATACGAAGGTGGGTCTTGGCTTTGAATCTTGAAGAGACCACTCCGTATAAACTCTTGACACCACTCTTCTGTGTCTGCAAATGCATATTCAACATCACTGAGATAAAAGATAGATCAAAGATTCTGAGATAGATAGATAATGAAGATAGATAGATTCGAAAAAACCAGATTTTTCTGATTCTCTGATTGACGATAGATATCATGTTAATGGATAAGCATTCAGGATAGATGTCAAATATAATGATTCTGTTTAGAATCAATCCTGCAATAAAGTAGTGATATCCTCCGATATTATCGACACACCTCATTTTTGTATGCGTTTATGATGGAGAATCTTCACGAAAATGAGATGCAACATTTTTTCAACTTTGGCACCATCCTTACTCTCTTCGGGCGAATAGGATCTTTAGGAGTAGGTGATTTTCCAGATGAGATTTACTAGATTGAGTCAATCACCTCTGATAATTAGGTTCAAAAGACAACTGTTTCAGGATTTTGTTCAATTGATTTATGGCTTCCCAAGTAACAAGTGGTGTTTAACACAGTTTCAAAGTTTTTCCATCGATCTAAAATGGACATCCGTCAAGAGAGATTCACCATCTGCTCTGAGATTGGAGCAACACAACTTTTCTGAGGACCGAAAATGCTCTTGAGGCCAGCATAGAAAGCCTTTAGATCCTTTCTATCTGAAGCTTCTTGGAGTTCAGTGGCCTTTCAGGCCACCAACGCTCTTTCTTAGCACTGTGAGCTCGTTGATTCTGACTTTTGCACTTCTTGTAAGCGATCTTCTTATCGGACGAGTTCTTGTCCTCAATCCACACTTTATGAGAAGAGTGCAGTTGATCTATAAGCTGATGAACCTCTGTATTATTGCCATCGAACCAGTCTTGCTGTTTACATGTGGTAGGCCGTGAACCTCCAAGGATACAGAATGTGTTGCATCCCGCAGTGCCTTCAAAGACGATTCGATATCATTGGTAATGTTTACAGAATCAAGTGCAGCATCAAGTTTGTCAGAGAACTCAATTTTTGTTTCAGTCGATTTAAGAGGTTAATGCTTAATGGTTAATGATTTTATAATCCATTCGTTTGCAGATGCAGTGTAGCTTTACTCCGAAGTAGAGCGTGATCTGACAGCATGTTGTGAACTGAACGCGTTATCTTAAAATCTTTTATGTCCCGTCTTTTGGTGATGACGTAGTCGATCAGATGTCAGTCTTTCGAACCCGGATGAATCCACGTGGTCTTATATATATATATATATATATATATATATATATATATATATATAGATAGATAGATAGATAGATAGATATGACACGTTAGGATAACAGTCGGCTTGAAAATGAAAGATTACTTTCTGAAAAACAAAAACAAAATAGAACACTGAGTTGGATGATGTAATGAAAACACAAACAAGTCATTTTGGCAGATGATTGGAGCTTAAAAGCATTTTCTGTGCTTAAGGATTTTTTTGTGTGTGTTGACCTTTATAGAGTACAGTATCTATACAAAAGTGGAGAATAATGAAACATAGTGGAAAATATTGTACAGACAAGACGTTTCGACTCATCGTCCGAATGACCGACGACAACAGAAAAAGTGTGTTGTATTAAAACAAAAAATGAATTCACTAAGAAAAAATGAATGAGAAAAAACGTACTGATCACGAATTCTCTATAGACAACATTAGACCGGGTTCATACATAACATCAATCATCGAAGATGCAAAAGTAACACAATGCTCTATACGAATTAATCGAAACCAACTAGCAGTGGGATAATTTTAATGACTTCAATACTTCAATTTTCATCCTTAGCAACTAATAAGTTTATTTGTTATCCCTTTCTGTAGGGCATTTGGCAGCGTTTGGCATAGGAGTCTTCTTCACAAGTTGTAACGTTATGATATTTCTAGACGAATGTTTGAACGCATTCAATCTTTCTTATAAAATCGTGAAATGAAAGTTATGATCACTCTTCTAGATCTTTTTGTATTAAGGCAGGTTTCCCCCCTGGGTCCTACCTATGACCCTAGATTGTTCTAATTTTCGTAAATGACCTTCCTGATGCCATTAATTCTCAGCTCGGTATAATATACTGATAATACAAATAATTACTCCTGTCTTAATATTAAATCTGGTCGGTTTGATAAAGTCAAATTGGCAGCTGATTACAAAAATGGCGTACAAATAGTTGTCCGTACGTTTTCAATTTATTTTTTTTAGTAAATTCATTTTCTTCTAATCCAGCACTCATTACACAGAGGGGTTGTTGCTCATTTGAACCTGATAAAGAATGATAGGAGTCGAAACATCTTGTCTGTACAATCTTTTCCACGGTTTCATTATTCTAAACTTTTGTACAGATACTGTTCAGTACTCTATAAAAAGGTATCCCCCAAATAAAATATATATATATGTCTGTATTTCTGAGATGAGGTATTATGTACATTATTTACATTATTCGGACTATTGTCCTCATCTTTGTCGCCATATTTATCACAACGTTTCGCCCGTTGTACGCTCCGGCCTTCTTCAGGTGGTTGGAATTTCGAACTGAAATTACCTTTCCAGACCAAAATAAATTATTAAATAAAAGATCCGAGCTCATATCAAAATGCAGACATGAAAACAAATTTTTTACTACGTTACTTAAAAAAAGAAAATTGAATAAAAAAATTAATAAAATAAATAAACAAACAATAAAATAACCAAAAGAAATGAACCCAAACAAATTACCAGATCACACCGTTAGAATAGACGAAATAGAATAAATAAATAAAAAAAATAAAAAACAAAATCAATGAACCCAAATGAATATAATAAATAATAAAGAAATTAACAAACCATTATGGACAAAATATTAGTTGGACTATAAAAATCAAATCAAAAATCGGCGAAAAAAATAGCTATAACTGTTATAAAACTGTTATGGTGCCTACCTAGACCGACAGAATGAACTCTTCCGAACGCTATACATACTACGCCTCGCAAGAGAGACGAACGAGTATTAGAAAGGTATTGGGACGGTAGTGAATCGAGTTGAGCTGATAGCAGTCACGCCAAATCAGTCGGACAGTCTTACTAACCCTTTCACTTCTTGTATTATTTCTCGTGTAATATATTCTTTGTTATTTTCTTCTGTTGTGATTCATGTTGTTCTTCCATGCTCCTAACCTTGGACCATAACAATAACAAAAAAAAAAAAAAAAAAATACTACGTTACTTAAAATTCGAAAACCGAAAAGAGTAAATAAACATATACAGTATAATAAATAAATAATAAAAACTAGTAAAATAAATTAATCTAAATTCACCCAAATAAATAAACAGACAAACCGATCCCAAAAAAGTAACCGTTAGAAAAAAAAATACAAAGATAATCAATCCAAATAAATACATGAAGTGATAAATAAATTAAAAACTGCTCCCGACAAAATAATAGAATAAACTAGAACAAACAACCCCAAAATTGAATAAATAGTTTTTATCTTCGCAAACCAAAACAAAACTAATAAATAAGCGATCTAAACAAATTTTTACTATGTTAATAAAAAACACCGATTAAAATAAAATTAAAAAAAAATAAATATATAAGATAAGAAATAAAAAAAAATTAAAATTAAAAAATTAATAGAAAGAAGCAAAATATATAAAAACAATCAAAATAATTTAACCCAAATAAATTGATAAACAAATAAATAACTTCCGGTAAAATAACCGCCAAAATAGACTACCCACAATGCACCACTGACCCGCATATATAAATAGCCGAGAAAAATGACAGCACTCGTGGCTTGACGATTGCGTCCAGCATGAAACATTGTCGCCTCTAAGTGCTGACTTCTATATTCACATTTATATTTACACACGCTCTATCTCTGATATTGAACACTTTATCCTATAAATATATAACATCTTAAGACTATATTTCTTCATTCATATATATATATATATATATATATATATATATATATATATATATATATATATATACAAGTATAGGATTGGTGTATACGGAATAAATTCCAATAATCAACAAATACTATTCTTAAAAGAGTACTCAATACAGAGTAGAGCAAATATATTTTATTCAAAAATTATAACTTATACATGTTATAAACTCACTACAAAAATAGCTATTTTGTTTCAACACTTCTGGTGTTTTATCAAGTGATGGTGTTGAATGTAGAATAAAGAGTTTTAAAAAAGTTTTTCAAGGATATTCAATATATTAGCTGCTCACCGGAAATAGATTGTTGTATGTCTACCCTACTGAAAAGATCATAAGAGAAATTATAAAAAAAACTTAATCAAACCACCTTGCTTGTTATATTTAATCAAGCTTGCATGAAAGAAGGATTGATGTCTAAATACATAAATATATATATATATATATATATATATATATATATATATATGTGTGTGTGTGTGTGTGTGTGTGTGTGTGTATGTGTGAATATGTGTGTATATAACTGTTGAAATAAATTTATAACCGATTACATGATGACTAATTAAGTCTGTTCTTCACACACACACACACACACACACACACATATATATATATATATATATAAATTATATAAAAGTGAACGTCTTTGAAATCAACACTCAGAGGCGACAGGCTGATTCATGCTGGACGCAATCGTCATTTATATTTATATTTACATGCGCTCTATCTCTGATATGGAGCCCATTATCCCATAAATATGGCACATCTTAAAAGTATATTTCTTCATATATATATATATATATATATATATATATATTTATTCAAATGTTATTCCAAATGCGCAATATTTATTGTTAATATAAAATGACAATTTAACACTGAAGTTTGTTTGTTTCTGGTGTGTTCGAGATTGAAACATTACGAATGTTGACGTTTTGTTCACAAATGAACGTCTTAAAATAGGGAATAAAGATTTGTTATTTCGCCATATTATACTCTATGAATTTCGTAAAGCAGTAAGTGTCGGAAGTGTGACAAAAAACATTGATAAGATTTATTCAGATTGTTTTCCCGCTCATCGGACCGTCAAAAACTGTTTTCGCAGATTTCATCAGGGGTAGTTTTATCCCAAACGATCAAAAGGACCCCGGCCAAAATTCCGACGTCGATGAAGACGCTTAACTTGTTCTTGTCATCGTGGTGATTAAAAGAAAATTCTGGCAGAAGAGTTAGTTAAGAGTTTGAAAATCGATATCTTAAATTTAAATACCTTTATGCATTTGATGAGACTTCGGTTCAAGAAAAACGGTCGAATAGGTGCCATTTTCCACCACAACGTAAGACTGCATGAAACAAAACAGATATCGCGGAAGGTGGCTCTCATTGGTTCTATGGTTTCATGGCATGTGATTTAGCAGCAATAGCATGATACACAGCGCTTCAGTACTCTTTTCTTTGTTCCTAACGAAATACTTTCTTTAGATTCTCTAAGGCATCTTTCACTATTCCAGTGCGTCTTATATATTGCAATTGATTGTAAGTTTTTTCTGCCTGCTTTCTTTTGCTATCTTGACGAATTTCCTGCAGTTTTTTCCGTATTTATCTTCATATCATATGATGTTAAGATTTTAGCCACCAAGATGGCAGAGGAATTCATGCGTTAAGGTCGAGTACTTTTATTTTTTGGTGTTTATGACGAGATTTTCCTGACTATTAATACTTCGCTTAGCATCTGGAAGGCATCTTTCGCCATTCCACTGCGTCATCAAATTTCAGTCTCGCACTACCCGTCCTCAATTAAGCACTTTACAGATCGTTAAATTGTTGAACTTGTTTGATTTTGGTATCTCCAATTTGTAATTTGCATATTGGGCTGTCCCAATTGCTAATAACTATAATTTCTGTCTTATTAAAATTGATGTTTAGTCATTTTTCTCTTGATTTCTTTCACTACCATCTGCAGGAGAACTTGAAGTTTCTTTTCTTTGTCTTTGCATCTTATGATCATAATCAATCCTGGTAATTCTCACAGAAATTACCTCACCGTGTAAGTCCGGTAAGACAACACATCCTTGTCTTACATCCATATATATTTTTTGTATATTTACTGAACCTATTTTCTAGGACATACGTAACTGAAGAAATATATCCCTCTGTGGGGAGATTGTCCAGTATTCACTGCCATATAAGAGGACCGATATTACATAAAGGCCCATTATTCTTTTCTTTGTTTTTAACGAATTTTTTCTGTTTCTTAATAATTTGCTTAGGTTTTGGAAGGCATCTTTCGATATTCCAATGCCTCTTTGGATTCCGTTGTTGCATTTTCCTTTCTGTGTTAAAACACTTCACAGATATTTAAATCATACATTGTTTGATGTTTTCGGAGTGTGTATATTGGAGTGTTACTTTTTTGTTGTCCCAAAAACTGCGATCCCATTATTGAATTGTCCATAGAGGAAACGCATAATCGCATTTCTTTTCAATCCTCTATACTATACGGATCTCTATTTCTAGTCTATCCTCTATTACTTTTCGAATCACTATTTCTACTCTATCCTCTATTACTATACAGACTGCCTATTGTCTACTCTATTCACTATATTATTTCTCTTTTCGGATCCCTATAAGGATTATTATGCGAGCGAATATTATCAAGTACTATTACTGCGAATGCTATTCAAAGGCGTCTGACATCAGTATTGTTCAACGGCGTTACTATATTTATAACTTCGATTACAAAGTCTCTACTACAACGAGCATTACGAAAGTGACAATGAGTGTGTTCGTTGACTTCGGAAAACCGATACATTTTGTCTTCTTACAATTGATGTTTCTTCTCAGTTTCGTTCATTCCCTTCTGCATCAATTTCCACAGTTTCTTTTCCGTATCTGGTATTAACAGTATCATCTGATATCATATATTGTTAATATTGTGTTCGGCGATAATTAATCATCTTAGTTATTCTAATTCTCTCGAGATAGTGATAATCACTGATGAATAGTTGTATTAAAAAGTTTTATAACTGGCGATAAAATCATGAAATATATATGTCGTCACAAGTTAGCGTTTATATGTATATATGTATGTAACTTTCTCCAATTTTCTCTCTCTCTCTCTATATATATATATATATATATATATATATATATTAATGCATGTTTCATTAAATAATATACACAAGTTTTGCTATTTATTTTAAGTAAGTTCCTTTCATACTGTCTGATAAGCTTAATAACACGATCATTGAAAGACGAAAGGAAATCACCATATTGATACACGTCTTAATCCTATCTAAGATTTCGGCTTACAGAAGCCATTATCAAAGATGATAATTACATTTCAATATTTCAAACAACTCACGGACGAAACAATAATGATAGTCTGTTTTTGTTGCATGAAAAATTTCAAACAACGACAGACTCATGTATACGAAACACGGAAGCGGAAACAACATGTCTGGTCGCGTACTCAATTCCGGAAAATCCTTGTTGACAACACAACTATACTTAAACAAGAAAACAATAAACAAAAATTAATATTTCTTGAAGCTATATTCATAAAACAGTTGAAACCTAACCTGAACAAAATCAACTATGAAATCCCCACAAATAATCTTAAATTCCTATATTTTATAACAGAAACCATTGGTTTATACCGACGGCTTCCCATACTTAATACTACCCGTTTTCACTCTCGCGTGGTCATGTGTGACGTCACGAGCTGCGACGCGATTTTCTCTTCCGTGTCTCGTATACACGTGTTTGTAGTTGCTTTGAAATTTTTCATACAACGAAAACAAACTATCATTATTGTTTCGTCCCTCGGTTGTTTGAAATATTGAAAAGTAATTGTCATCTTTGATGGCTTATGTAAGGCGAAAGCTTAGATTGGATTTAAACATGTATCAATATGGTGATTTCCTTTCGTCTTTCAATGATAATGTGTTATTAAGCTTATCAGACAATATGAAAGGAACTATTAAATGCTAAAACTGGCTCACAAAGACCGTTTAATGTTTATGTTCATTAAACAGAGCAAATTTTTTCTTAAAATTGGAATTAAGATACCATTAGTTAATGACCATTTTCACCTTTAAAATTCACAGGATTTTTGAAACTGTTTATGGTGTCACTTTGTAGAAGGCGACTGGTTAGATGGAGAAGGAAAGAGAGAGAGAACATCAGAGGGAACGGGTGAAAAGATGACAGAAGAAGGTATAGTTATAGGAACTAATGTGGGGTTTTAATATTATGGAAGTAGGCATGGGCAGAGGGAGAGAAGGGGAATCCAATGATTTGAACTACACTTTAATGTAGTTTGCATAAAATTTGATTCAACAGGGATCAAAACCTAAAAATTAAGGGAATTGTTTGGAGGGAATTTGAATATACATGCATATCTTTAATTTTTTCAATGAGCCTTAAACCTAACCACAATTAATCAGAAATATTCATCGAGCTCTGTATATATATATATATATATATATATATATATATATATATATATATATATATATATAGCATAATAAGAAGCCACGTATACTTTCTTAATATGTATATATATATGAAAAGTTGCAAATTAAAAAAAATAATAATGATTTTTTATGAAAGTACTTATATTTGATATTTCAGATCGACCTCGATCTTTTTTCAGAAATAACTGTTTTTCGAGGGTTGTTTACAAGTAGCGTCTGTCGCGAGATGCGGACGTCACGTGATATGGAACGCCACTGTGTTCGAGTATTCCTAACGTAAATCTAACTGTAATAATATTTTCGATGTTGTTTAAAAAAATAAAAAAAATTTTTTTTAACTATATCTAAAAAAGGAGTTTAACTTTTGAACAACATCCACAAACTAAAACAAGGAGACTGTCCATAAAAGATGCAGGAGATTCCAAGGTTGTCTGGGGAGGAGGCTGAAACCACTGGTGAAAGTATTGAATAAATCTACACGGTATTTGCAGACATTTTCGTACATTTTTGGTAAATATATCTGTTAAAACGAAATGTCAGTGATATTTTCATTTTTGCATCATTTAGGCGACAATTTACCCATCGCACCCTATATATCTGTTAAGACGAGACGTCAGGGACATTTTCATTTTTTGCGTCATTTAGGCGACAATTTACCCATCGCACCCTGTACATGTATAGAATAGTATCCATACACAAAGATAATAGGACAACCTTGTGTCTTTGCCGATAAATAATTCGGAAATATTTCTGTTTTCACGTTTTAGTGTTTGTGAGTATTTCTTTCTCTCTCTGTCCCCACCATCTATCTATCTATCTATCTATCTATCTATCTATCTATCTATCTATATTAGATCATTCCAGAAGCTCGTGTCCGATTAGAAAACTAAAAACAAATAAAAAAAACAATTTTCAAATACATAACCTCCATATTTTAGCAACTGTCTCTCTATCATTCTGCAAGCTTGCTGGTGATAGTTTCGTGTTTGTTGGAAGAAGGTTGTGAGGTAGTTTTCGGTTGACTGTACAAGATTTTGTTATTTAAATTGTTCTATAGAATCAGGCATAAAGGACAATTCTGTGTAGTGCGTACGTCATTCCGCGCCAGAATAATCTGATGGAAGTCCTAACGAATAACGCCCTTCCAGCGGGTGCGTGATTATCCGCGAGGTCGTAGCCAGTTTGCAGATGGCGCGTTAAACTAGTAGATGAGTGGCCAGCAGGATGTGACTGAGTCTGCGAACAATGACGCGAATCTACGGTGTGTACGATGTTCAGCTGGTCGTTCCTTCAGCGGAGCTATGCAGTATGAAGCCTCGAAAAATGACCATGAATAATATTTCCTCACAGACGAAAATGAGCCTTGAGGTAACAGATATATGGTTCTACAGAAAATACAGCGAAGGGCGCTTATATTTAACACAAGGAAAAACACATGGCCTAGTGGATAAACGCGTTGGTTGATTGATCCACAACTGAAGACCCAAAGAGTTTTGAGCTCAACCCCTTGGTACAACAGAGAGAGGCCAACAACTTGAAGAGTTGAGTTATCAAGAGGAATTAAGTACAAGTATCCAAAGGCATGACATGTAAATTTAGAACAATCTACTTCCGTAGACTAAATAAAGGGCTCAGTACGAAACTCCAACAGAAATCACCTGAAGAGGGCCGGAGCGTACAACAACTGAAACGTCCTGAATATAGCAATAAAGATGAGGACAAAATCCGAACAATGTAAATAGTGTAAGTAGTAAATTCTTACAAAACCTCATCTCAGGTATATAGACAGATGAAGAAAGAAAGATTTTAGAATTCTTGAGCACATAATGAGGAAAGAGATGTTGGAGAATATGACACTCACAGTATATATTGAAGACGAGAGGTTCACGATGTGTAACCTAATTGACGAGGTATTATAAATGGGTAGCAGAAACGCGATTGGGGGACAGGGTAAAAGGACAAACGTTTCTAATAGCTACAAAAGGAGAGTATCATACATAGAGCAATAATGGCCCACAGTCTGAAAGGATGCGATAGAGAAAAGTAGTAGTAGTAGTAGACCTGATTGTATTACGTTATATTGAGTGTTATCAGCAGTGTCTTACAATCGGTAAGCTAGTCTATTAACTTCAGTCATCTATTGACGTCTGTTTCAAGTATTAGATGTCGAAGATAAACCTTACCGAAACATAAGCACTGAACTGGAATTGGAATAAGAACACTGATGGCACATACTCATAAAAATTCAGGATGGGGAAATAGTAAATACTAAACATCATTTCACCCCAAGCAAGGCAATAAAGCCGCTAGGATGCAAGAGATTACTGATTTTTAAATAATAGGAAGAAAAACTACTATTAAGGAGAGAGGACAATAAAAGAATAAGAATCAAGAAAACACAAGCTAACGATTGACATTGCATTTAAATTTTTTGAAGGTCAATTTTGGCTGGGAAGCAAGAAACCAAAAGAAAGTTCCCTAAGTGAGAAGTGTGACAGGAGAAACTGTTAGCATAGAATTACAGTTGCATTTAGATATTTCAGCTATAAAATGATGAGACCTTACCGCCAATCTAGTATTTATAAGGACTGAAAATTAAATTATTTTTTTTATATAAGTGAGCCAAATAGAGATTGTCTATGAAATTCATGTAACAATCAATATGCACAATGATATATATCTTGAATCCACAATAAAAATTCAGGATATGGAATTAGTAAATACTAAACACTTCAAAAACCTTGATGAATGGATCACTTATAAGAAAATTAGTACAAGAAAGAAGGAAATACATCATAGAATAGGCTGCACTAGGGATAGTTTCACCCAACACCACAAGTTGTTACAAAACTAAAACATTAACCTAAAAACTAGGATCATGTTCTTAAATAGTCTTATCAGATTTAACATAAAATTGGATTTTTGACAGCGATAGTCATAAAAAGACATAAACTGCTTCAGTTCTTTACTGATATCAATTTTTTATTTGTTTTTTTATTTTTCTTATTCTTTTGTTTTGACTATTTTATACATATGGTGATATTGTGAACTATTTTAGATTTTTTTTCATTTCACTCTAAGTAAGACAATAAAGCCGCTGAAATGCGAGAGGTTGCGGAATGTTAGAGAATATGAGGAAAATTACTATTAAGGAGAGAGGACAATAAAAGAGTAATTTTTTTTATAAGTGAGCCAAATAGATAATCTCTACGAAATTCAAGTAACAGTCAATATTCACGATGGTACATATCTTGAATCGACAATAAAAATTCAGGATGTGGAATTAGTAAAAAGTAAACACTTCATATACCCCGCTTTATGAAGCATTTATAACAAATATTAGTAGTTTCACTTAACACCACAAGTTGCTACATAGAGCATCAATCTGAAAACTCGAGCCATATTCTTTAATAGCCTCATCATATCGAGACTTTCATATGAATGTCATGAATGGTGTCAAACCGTTCAGAAATATTTAAACTGTCAGCCGTATACAAGCGATTTCTAAAACCAATGTTTAAAAAAGATTATGAGCAAAGTCGGATGATAAGGATAATTATTCTCTGAACATTTGATTGGCGCTATAGAATCACAAAGAACTGTACCAAATAACAAACTGCATAACTTGAGGACTACCAACAGCAATCATAACTACATAATGAGATTGTCCCTTATTGAATAATTCAGTGTGGACGCCAACTTATATTAAACTAGTGTAACTGTGTTGCCAAAATTGACGGCAAGAAGGAATGTATTATAAGTAACATGTATTATATTGTAAGTAATTTTCGTTTAAACCAAGTACAATTTTGTAATCTAAAATAGTTCGTGGTTAACGTTAATAATTGAACGGTGTACAATTTATAAACACCTAAGGAAAGATATCTGTATATCATCCTCATAAATGTTACCTATTTAGAACCAAAATTATGTTTTGTGCAAAAGTTCCTAAAGCACAATATTTTTTTGTAAACTTTGAAAGATCTGAGTAATCCTTTTTGAAAGTCCTCGTTTATTTCCCGTCCTACTAAGAGCATATATATATATATATATATATATATATATATATATATATATATATATGCTCAGTATCAGAGAACATTGAAGTCAATAATCAGAGGCGATAGTCCGCCTGATGTTCAGTCTTCACTTATATATATATATATATATATATATATATATATATATATATATATATATATATATATATTCACATGTTATTACCAAATTTCACAAGATATTCTTTGAATAGTAACTTAAAATCTGCAAAAAACTAAGTAGTTATTTAATTGAATAAGCTTTTAAATGCTTTCATAAATAATGTGAATGAAGGATGTAGCGTGAATAATAAAAAAAAGCTCTTTCGATGACTAATGAATTATTACAAGTATTGTTCCCCACCTCTTTTTTTTACTACAATTTTTAAAGTTTAAAATGAATTTCTAAAAAGGAACAAATAGATATATGTGGCGTATTATATATACGAACCCACTTCGATAGCGATATCAGTACGCGTCAATAGGGCCAAGTTAGCACGCCAGCGGATGGGTCATAGTGATTTTTCATACTGCCCCTCAGTTGTTACCCCCCACAAAAAAAAACGTAAATACATATATGCCGTATTATAATCTAATTTATCTACGATTAATAAATAGCTGTAAGTTTTGCACTAATCACGTCAGATAATTTTTCTCCAAAAGTGATTTTAAAAAATCACTTTTGGAGAAAAATTATCTGACGTGATTAGTGCAAAAACCTATTAAACTATTGTTATTTTATTATATTGCATCATGTTTTGATTTGAAAATGATGTTTATAAGCTGGTGAATATAAACGGAGAAACTGTAGTCTTATTGAAACGCTAAAGAAGAAGAATACGAATGAATTAGCTGCACCCTTGTCTAAAGATATGCTATGGCAAAAGTGCGGATAATTCTTGACTTCTCTTCATATTTTTTCATTCCATACGAGATTTTAAGATTTGATTAGTTTTAAAAGCTTTGGTACTAAGCTTTGAATTGAACTAATTTGGGGAAGCACCTGCTTACCAATTAAAAGCAATTATGTTACTAATGAGAACTGTGAAAGAAGGAGAAAAGGAGCGTATGTATGTTTTAGTGAGAGAGTGAAAGCCGACGGAAGGGAAAGAGAAAGGATTACAACGAAAAATGTATTGCTAGACGAGCTGTAGGAATTAAATCTTTAGGGTTAGATATAAACAATATACGTGAAGCGGAAATAGTGTATGTGAGTTTGTGTATGCGTGTGATTTCGTATGTGTGCGTGTTTGTGTTTGGAGCGAAAAAGAAATTATATGTTAATGAGAGAATGTGGAAGTGGGAACAACAATTAAACTGCACGCAGCTGTAAAGGAGAGTAAGGATGAAAAGAGAGTAAGGATGAAAGGAGAGTAAGGATGAAAGGAGAGTAAGGATGAAAAGAGAGTAAGGATGAAATGGGAGTAAGGATGAAAAGAGAGTAAGGATGAAATGGGAGTAAGGATGAAAGGAGAGTAAACACGTGCGTCTTTGAGGCCCGCGTGTGTCTTTGAAATGTGCGAGCAATAAGGAGTGTGCAGGAGAATAAAGGAACAAGATTCAATGTCTTAAAGTATAACATAAGAAATGTAATAAAATAAAATAACGGAAGCGTGTTAAAATTGAAGAATCGATCAAGACTTAATGATGATACTCGAACAATGCACGCTATTGAAACTCTTTGAAACATCAATTGAAAGGATGCTTTCCTCTCATGAGAAGACCCGATATTTTGTAAATGATTATATTTTGTACGTTTATTAAGCACTTCAGTTTGAATTTCGAGTTATTAGATATTAATAACCCAATGTAAAAAAATCCCGCTAGCTGAACGGTTTGCGTAATGTCAGGAAGCCATCAAAGGCTATTTGAAATTTCAGCCCACGCTTTATTATCTATAAAGTCAGAATGAAAATGGCTTCCAATTAACCTTTATGAATCAGTCAACAATCACCTTATCATTTTTTTAAATTTACATTTTGCTTAAATATCTCTCCATATTTCGGACATAAAAATTTCTAATACTTTACATTATTTTCATTGTTCGGACTGTCTTCCTCATCTTAGTTGCCATATTCACAACGTTTCGGCCGTAGAATGCTCCAGCCTTCTTCAGGTGATTAAAATTTCGAATCAAACTCTTCTTTTTTCGTCCACCGGGGTAGATTACTTTAGTTTCACGTTCCATGCCACTTCCAGATGTTTCAGTTATGTATGCAATTTCTTCGAAGTATGCTATTTATATGTTGCCATTACGGGTGATAATGGTGATCCCATTGCAAAGCCTTCATCCTAACATTATATGTCTGATTTCGAACTGTGTTTTTATATACAAAATTCAGCATCTCTAGCAGGTTATCTATTGGTCTAATGGTCAGTTCTCCCAGGGATGAGTCCGAAGCCAGTCTGTCTCTGACCACCGTTAGTGCCTCCTCCATCGGTACCTTGGTGAATAAACTCAACGCATCCAGGATCACCATCTGGTTGAATTGGATGGGAGCATTTTTGATTATTTCTACGAGGTGGGCGGAGTTTCGGGCGTATGAAGGTGGCTTTCCTATTAATTTTGGGGAGGCCATATGGAGAGAAAAAGGAAATCACCACTCTCCGTCGGATGAGGTTGAAATAATAGACAGAGAAAATCACTGGATAATACGCAAATTGAAGGTATCAGCACATCGACTAGGCTACAAAAATCTCCTAAGTCGTCCAAGCATAGAAATAAATACAATATGGGAACTAGTAATAAGGAGTGCTGGAGAAAATCAGTAATAAAAACAAAATTGCTATATGAGCTCTGGTTAAAAATTGTAACCCGAGACATTAAGTTTCTAAGTTCCTAAAGTTCATAGGGTGATATCCTCAGGGATACATGGTCCGGTAGATAAAAACATTGTTTGGACCCAGCCGAAGGGCAGAGTCTCGTTCGGGGAGGTTGACCAACCCGATCCCGTTTATACGGGTTCTACGACATTTTTTGGCCGAGCCTACGGGCTCGGGAAACCCACGTTTAACTCGGCCTTGTGCCACATGCAACCCTCGTGGGAGGGTGGCTAGATACCCAGCAAATTCACCAAAGGAGTTGTGAGTCCAATACCTGGTTAATATAGTGATGTACAAAAACTTGGAGAGTTGAGTCAAAGGGAGATAACTGAGATATATGGAAGTGGCATGGAACTAGAACAGCTGTTGCTGAATTCAAAAAACAACATTATTTTAAAATAGTGACTGGAAAGATGGTAAAGTGACAAAACATCCTCGGTGCCGCCCCCCTTCTGTCTTTTCTACCATTATTTTCTCGGCAACTGTTTTGATGAGTTCTTCTCTTTAGTTCCACCGTTGAGCGTTTTTTAATCATTTCACCCTAAGTAAGGTGATAAAGCTTCTAGTTGGCAGGATGTTACAGGGAGTGAAAATGAAAGAGAAGACTGGGAACAGAGAGGATTGAGGAAAGCACAAAAGATGAACGAGATTCAATAAGACAAAAAGTGGAGATTGATGTTGCCTTTAAATCTTAGAAGATTGTAGTTATCAGGGAAGCTAACAAACAGGCGGGAAGTGCGAGAAAAGAAACGGTTGGAGTAGAAGTGGCGGTTGCATTTAACTGCTTCAACAATATAACGCTAGGACCTAGATGCTAATGTAGTAGAACTAAAAAAGAGCAGTTCCCATGAAAATATTTGTAGAAAAGACTGGGAAACTACGTCTCGTCTGTAACAAAGTGACTGAAGTGGACATAACTGGTCAGAATCGAGTAGTGATGTGCAAGAGCCACTTCTGTTAAAAAAAAATTCTTTGCCTTTGGAATTTCCGCTTTCTTGCTTCCTTTACACTGCCACCTGCAATTTTCAAAAATGTTATTGCAACATCAATCACCATCATCTTTCTTGCTGAAACTTGTTCCTTCATTGTTATTTCCTCATTCTCTTTCTCGTTCACACCTTGTACTCCCTCCTGCGTCTTAGTGGCTTTATCGCCTTGCTCGGGGGTGAAATGATTTTAAAAAAAGACCTACAATAGATAGGATCTTGTGGATAGCAAGAAGAAGAAGAAGAAGAAGAAGAAGAAGAAGAAGGAACTGAAAATAAAAGAGTCTGCGACAGACGTAGTTTCGTCCAAAGCTACAAATTTCCACATGATTTTAAATAGGCTCGTCATTTCGAGATTTTCATATAGATATCATGTATGGCGCCAACCCCGATCAAAAATTTCGCAATTTGGTTATTTGACGCCGACATCTAAATATTTTGGACAGTTTTATGGCTTCAACTATTCATATTTTAAACTCAATTATATTCTTTCCACTACAGATAAAATGTATTAGTAATTTTGCTATAAAATAAATTGTTGATAATTCTATAAAATTGTATTGCTATTATAAATAAGTTTTGCATGTCATTTTATAACATAAATGTATTGCTGTCATTTTTTTTTTACTATAAAATAGTATTTTAGTGCTTTCATAGCATTTTGTTTTTTAAACGATTTACATAATTCGGACTATTGTCCTCATCTTTGTCGCCATATTTATTACAACATTTCGGCCGTTGTACGCTCCGGCCTTCAGATGTTGGAATGTCGAACTGAACCCTTTATTTCGCTTACTTGGATAGACTGTTCTAGTTCCACCTGCCATGTTTAATGGATGTCAGTTATCAGTTATCTCCTGTTAATTCCCCTCTCCAAGTTTTCCACTGCCTTAACCGAGTATTGAACTCACACTCTTTGGGCCCTGGCACTTGACCTAACAAACGCTTGAGCAGTTCTAATTTTCGTATAATGGGTTTAGTTTTGGTAGAAAATAAAGACAAAAATTGTACAACATTTTATGTTGTCCCTTGATCTAAGTTTTCAGCTCACATGAACCATCATCAGAGTGGTTTTATATATATATATATATATATATATATATATATATATATATATATATATATATATATATATATATGCTCCCGGAAATCCAGTTGAGCTCTCTAAGGAAAGGCAGTTTAAATCCCCCACCCAAAAAAAAATAAGAGACAAAAATTGCGGCTCCTACTGCTATTAAGCATTCCTCTTCAAGTATGAATTGAGTTCTCCGAGCCGCTATCTGTCGGGCTTCGTTACCGGCTTGAAGGAATCGGATATCTACCCACACTGATGAGCTGTTATACAGTGAAATAGACTGTCGAGGATGACTATATATATATATATATATATATATATATATATATATATATATATCGGCCGTTGTACGCTCCGGCCTTCTTCAGGTGGTTGGAATGTCGAACTAAACCCTTTATTTCGCCCACTGGGGTAGACTGTTCTAGTTCCACGTGCCATGTTTAATGGATATATATATATATATATATATATATGAGCCATGTTTGGATATATATATATATATATATATATATATATATATATATATACAGAATCAAATTTTTAAAACAGTAACACAAAGTATCCAGATAAAAATAGTAAGAAAAATCAAAAAGCATTAAAAAATCAACCTAATCGTGTACAAATGATGGATTCAGGTTATATGCCATTACTACCTAGGTTCTAATTCCAGGTTATATTTTCTGTGTCTGTCTATATTTCTGAGATGAGGTATTATGTAGAGTATTTACATTAGTCGAACTATTGTCCTCATCTTTGTCGCCATATTTGTCACAACGTTTCGGCCGTTGTACGCTCCGGGCTTCTTCAAGCAGTTTGAATTTCGAACTGAACCCTTTATTTCGATCACTGGGGTAGTTCCACGTGCCATGCATGATGTTTATCAGTTATCTCCTGCTAATTTTCCCTCTGAAAGTTCTCCACTGCCTTAAGCAGGTATTGAACTCACCTTCTTTGATCTAACCAACGCCGTTATCCACTGTGCCATGTGTCCTTGAGGACATCTGGGTATGAACTTCTGAGTATTATAAACCTAATATTTTCAGCTCAGTTTTTACCAGTGCTCATATTGCAATTTTGCCGTTATCATTGCATGTCTTTACCAGAGTTCATATTGCAACTTTGTTATCATTGCTTTTCTCTGGCACTCCTTATTACTGGTTCCCATATTGTATTTATTTCTATGCTTGGTCGGCTCAGGAGATTTTTGTGACCTAGCATATGTGATGATTCCTAAAGTTTACGAATTTTCCAATGGTGTTCCCTGTCTATGATCTCAACATGATCCCACAGAAATTTAAAAAGAAAAGAGACCATCTTGGTCTCTTTCTGGCTAATGATAGCTTCATTTATACTAAGAATTTTTTTCCATGTCGGCAATTCACAGAACAATTCTGTAGATAAGTCTTATCCACAGAATTGACCTAAGAATTGTACGACACACACACACAGACACACACATGCGCGCGCGCACATATATATATATATATATATATATATATATATATATATATATATATATATATAAGGATATGTAATGTAATCGATCCTAACTTGGCATCTCGTCATCACTCACTTAGACACTGACGTGCCTTTCATCCTGTCCTTTCTACAGATATTTTCGTCCATGCATTGAATATTCATCTCATATCTGGTCTGGTGATTCTGCTGTCTATTTAAATGATAATATCCAGATTTACTTGATAATATCCAAAGTAAAATCCGCAATGTTATCTGTCATGACCTGGCATGACAGCTTCCACCACCATTGCTGTTTCTATAAATATTGTTATTATAATTGTCCGTATTAGTTTTCCTTTTTTGGTAAACCAACTTCATGACCTCTAGAGCGGAAACAGATTGGCAGCTAGCGGTCATCATTTTAGCGTCGTAATGGCTGGATGTAACAGTACGTTTTATTCTAACAGTTTAGGTTCTCATATTTCTCGATTGTAGGACTCTCCTCCGGTTTTTTGCTTTTCAATCAACATTGGTCTTTGATATGCCCCGGAAAGGGATATATTTGTTCGAAGTAGCAAAGTGTTTGTTGACTACTGTAACCTGATAAGGCAATCTAGCAGGTAACCGTAATGGACTGGTCCTCGTCTTAGTGGTAGGCAATAGGCGTAGCCAATAGACGTAGTTTATAGGCGTAGTCCATATACCTCCACATCAGTCTGTATATATGGCTGACACCAGCCAATCATATTACTGTGAGGGGGGAACTCAAGTGTATGCATATTCATTACATCAGTCTTCAAGAATTTAAATCCGATATTAGTCGTTAACTTTCGTCTTAATTTCTTTTTTTTCATTGTTATTACACTTTAATAAACTTTTTCTTTTTATCTTATTCTTTCACACTCAGTAAGTCATTGCAATTTTATTTTATTATCAACGTACTTCATGGTCGACACGGTTTGAAGCATATCGGGCTAACGATTTTTTCTGCTGCCAAGAGGGGAGCAAGTTCGAATCCTGCCGTAAAGCGCATCGCTTTCATTAATAAGTTTACTCGAATATTCAGGCACTTAGACGACAATAAAGGAATATATTATTGAATAAATAAACGGAGCGTCTCTTCAAATATGTGTATCCAGTAAAAATAACGTTTAAGTAATCATATATATATATATATATATATATATATATATATTTGTATGTGTGTGTGCGTATGTGTGTATATGTGTGTGCGTTTGTGCATGTATATATTTATAACGATTAAGTAATATGTATATATATTTCTATAATTACTTATATATACATATAAACATTTTTGAAATTAAAAATTGCTTATTATATATATATAGACACATTCATATATTTTTATTCAACAATTTTATAAAATAAAAACGTATATATATATATATATATATATATATATATATATATATATATATATATATATATGTACATATAAATATATACTAATTTAATATTTTCGCAAAAAATTGAAAAATGCTTAATATATATATATATATATATATATATATATATACGATAAAATATAGTTATAAGATATGCTGTATTTATGGGCTAACGTGATGAATATCAGGTATAGACCGTATGTAAAAATATAAGTGGACATTGAGGTCAACACACAAATATATATTTACACACATATACATATATATATAAATATATTTACACACACAGACACACACACACACATATATATATATATATATTTATACACGCTCTATCTCTGATATTGAGCACTTTATTCCATAAATATAGCGCACCTATAAAGAGTATATTTTTCATATATATATATATATATATATATATATATATATATATATATATATATATATATATATATATATATATATATCTCGAAATGTACTGTTTGAATATTTCGATAGACTACGTTACTTAATATTTTTGTTTTGTATAGATATTTTCTTTCTTATTTCCTTAATCTAACTCAAATAAAATTCAGTATCATCTATTATAGATGAGATCAGATCAGATATCGAATTAGACAACTGCTTTCGTATTTCCTTGATTGTTGATCGAATCTCCTTTCGCCTTTTTCAGCTGTTCAATCGATCGATTCTTGATTTTGTTGATGAGCATGTGAAAAGTTTCGTGAACTTTTGCCAATGCATGTCAAGCATTGTTCATCCGCTGTTGTTTAGTTTTCTTTGTTAAATCTTTTCTTCTCTTTTACCATTCCGCTAACGTTCTTTTGAAATAATTATCTGTTTTCGATTCTTTCCAACAGGATTCAGAATGGAAATATTTTACCATTAGATCGACTTGAAAGAAGCTCCAAGAAAGTAAGTGGTAGGAAGATTTTTCTACTCGCTAATTCAATAGCTAATTTAATAAATGTCTTTTTTTTTATATTTACAAACATTTTGTCTGGATGACTATTTGCTAAATAAAAATCTGATTAGAGAACGCATGCCCATGTGTCTTAGAAGTTTTGTTATCTTACCCGGTTTCAAATTTCAACATGGTCGATTTGTTAGGAATGTAACTTCTTCATCTTATCGGTCATCTTTCAAAATTATCTGAAAAAGGGTTAATCCAAGTTTTTTTGTGAGTGAAACTGGAGATGGGACGATTCAGAGGCCATTGACGGTTGTGTTAGAACGAAGTCATTTTGAGGGAATGATTGAAAAGAAGGGCTTTATTCTACCAGCTTATCTCAATCATGCCAGATGATACACTCTCTCTTAGAATTAATGTCCGCTTATCATAGTTGCAGTATAAACCAAGTAGTGGGTTATGAGAAAGTTGACCAAACCCTAATGTACCTGAGCAGTCATCTGCAACAGGGATTGGCTTGCTAATGTGATCCAAATGAGTAACTTCCACTCTCTTCCCCCCTCTCTCTCTTTTTCTTTCTCTGTCTCTCTATATATCGAGAAAGGGAAAAAGAGAGACAGAAAGGCAGATAGAATATTGGTATAGCAATCAACAGGATTGTTCTAAAATTTGCATGGAGGATTAAAATTAAAATTCATTTTATCTTCCCCTATAAATGTAGCATATATATATATATATATATATATATATATATATATATATATATATGCATATATATATATATATATATATATATATATATATATATATATATATATATATATATATATATATATATATATATATATATATATATATATATATATATATATGTGTGTGTGTGTGTGTATGTACACGTATGTGTGGGTGTGTGTGTGAGTACATGCCTAAGTGTATGTATCTACTTGTATGTGTTTTTTTTTGTGTATTAGTATGTGTTTTGAACATAGAAATATTTGGTCCTTGCGAAATGAGACAATCGTTATATTCATCTTCATATATTTATATTTGATTTATAACCTGTAGTCTATACTAATTTTCCCAATTACAAAGCGGCCTTTAAGTAAACACAATTTTATTTTCCTTCGTCCCATCTCTCTCCCCCCCCTTTCCCCCACCTTTTTTTTTCCCTTCCTATCCGAATTGTCTGTGGTGTGTATATGTCACCACGAAATGTATCTTTATGTATTAGACATCCGTCGACTTTCTTTTCTCTCCTCTTTTAAATCCACCCCACCCACATCTCCAAAAATTCTCTCTGTTAAGGTTTCATGTCCCCCTCCTCATACTTACACTTTCTCTAAATTCTGTTTTGATTTCCGGAGTTGTTTTTTTCTGTTTTCATTTTTGAATTTGTAGGTCTGATGATTTGGATCGTATTTACGATTCCAATGGAATAAATTATGACCATGGAATATTAGTGTTTAAGCCTTTTTATTATATCCTTACTCTGTCCTAGACATTGAGTTCTACCTGGATCCTTCCTCTTGGAAAATTTTTTCTGAAAATATACATGTATGGGAATTTTTAGATATATTTTTCATGTATGTATATATTTTCCACTAATATATATATATATATATATATATATATATATATATATATATATATATATATATATATATATATATAACTATACTCGTTTCGAAAAAACCTTCGAATTTTGATTTGCCAATAATCAAATCAATCTCGAGGGGAAAAAAGGTTTTAAAAAAAAAGAAAGAGCTAGAAACATGAAAGTCTGTCGAAAAAAAATCGCACAGATACAGGTTTAAAGCCCAAAGAAAAAAACCCCGATACGAGTAAACAACTAACTAACAAAAGAGCTCAATACAACCGTAGAGCAGACCTAGATAAACCTAGCTGGGTAGGTTTGTCTGGCTCACTAGGTTTATCTATATCTATATATCTATATCTATATCTGTATCTCTCTCTCTCTTTCTCTCTCTCTCTCTCTCTCTCTCTTTCTTATATATATATATATATATATATATATACATACACACTCATATATTTATATTAATATCCATATAAAATGTAAACGAATCGCATATAAATTCCAACGTTCATAACATTATTTAAAATAGGGCCCAATACAATCCAACAAGCAATATTCTTTATTATAGGAAATTACATTGGAACATATAGAAACACTTCTACATAAATGCACTCATGTTTCGATGTGTATCAACACATATCATCAGGGTTTAGTATATGACTGATTATTACAATTATAGGATTTATAGGATTTAATTACATGCAAACTCCGTGAAAAAAAGAAGAAAAGAAAAGAGCAAGAAAGAAAGACACAAGATATAATCTCTTTTCCAGCGCAAAGGAAGAAGAGAAAAAGAAAAATATAAGCAAACTATAGAAATGTAAAATAGCAAGACTTGATATGTTTATAATCGGTTCAACCAATCAAGAGCAGCGAATAGAGAATTTATATTTGAAACAAAACTTCGCTACAATCTTAACATCAAGCAGCTGACATTTCCTATGAGGAAGAAAACGTTATTTAACAATACTTTATAGTAGATAAATAATATGGCTCTTTTAGAAATAAAAGAAGGAAAAGGAAAGAAAAATATTTAACAAAATAATGAAAACTTGAAGATCACAGAAAATATTTGAACAAATGGAGTAAACAACACATTTAGCAATAGCGAATGTTAAAACATCAGCCAAACGTATATACTTCTAGACAAAATGTTACCAATTATGTTAGAAGAATAACATACAAACTATACTATATCGAAATAGATCTAACAAAAGATACACGTTAATTGTTTACAAGGTTATTCAATATATAAGAAGAAGAAATTGTCAAATTTCAAAGTCTACCAAAATTGCAGGGTCAAAAATGTGTTTATAATTAACCGTCAATTGAAACAAACGAGAGTTCAACAAACGAGAAGTGCAAGAAAGGAAACAGTTAGCATAGAACTTTCGATTACATCTAGTTAAATCAACTGTATATCGACGAGACCCCGTCATTCTAGCACTGAGCTTATCTTCATAAAATCTAGGTACCACAGCGAAGAGGCCACAAGAAAAATTACCATGAAAGTATTTATAGAAAGATCACAGAGAGAGGCAACATTACGGCGTTGAGAATGTGACTGAAACCAAGATCAAAACGAATAATATTGTCGATTCTTCTTTGGAATTTATCAGGGATCTTTAGATATATAGCAAGTGTACTGGACCATAGATTTATGGATATTTAAGATAGATTCTGGAGAGACAAATTGTCTAGCACGAGAAAGAGAACCAAATTTCTTAGCAGCTAACCTAGCAATGGATTCGATATAGTCCTTCCACTTCCTGTCAGCAGAGAACGTTAGCACGAGAAGGCTCTTCCTGCCATCAGCCATGCTGATGAAAGGAAGAGAAGTGTCTCTCAGATTATTAATAGAGATCATTTTAGTGTCGGATGCCTTAAAATTAACAAGCCATCCTTTGCACGAGTTAGCAACAGACTGAAGTTCGTTTTTTTTTTTTAACATCAGCCGCCATTTTGATCTTCTCGGACTGATCAGACTTACTATCGAAACAGGAGTACATGGTTGTGTCATCAGCATAGATATCAAGTTAAGAACTTATGCCATCGGGAACAGCGTGAAGGGAAATTCAAAACGAAGTAGGAACAATGATATAGCCTTGAGAGATACCTGCATTTGTACGAAAAGATCAGGAAGAGTGGTCGTTCAGGATAACTTTCATTTCACGATTTGACAAGACTAAATGGATTTGTTCAAAAAATGTGTCCGGACACACAGATATTTGTCAGTTTGTGAGGAAAACCTTGATGCCAAACCCTGTCTAAAACTTTCGAGATGTCGACAGCTACAGCACGTAGCTTCCTTGTTATTATCTAGAGCCTGAAAGACTCTTTCCGAAATTATCACCAGTACATCAGAAGTAGACATGGTGAAACGATGGCCGTGTTGCGTGTTTAAAAAAAGGCCCTGCGACTTGAGCTGTTTAACCATTTCAGCATTGATTAGGCATCAAGTTATATATATATATATATATATATATATATATATATATATATATATATATATATATATATTTCAAAACTAATATTCCACGGTTATAATTTATTACATTGGGATCGTAATCACGATCCAATACACCAGACTTACAAATACAAATTTTTTTGAAAATATAACCTTGGAATATTAATGTTTGAGCCTTTTATATTATACTCTTACTCTGTCCTGGAGATTGAGTTCTACCTAGATTCTATCCTCTTGGGAATTTATATATATATATATATATATATATATATTGACTACTAATATTATTAATGTACATATATATATTGATAATATTAGTAGTCAATATATATATATGAAGGAATATAGTCTTAAGATGAGCTATATTTATGGGATAAAGTACTCAATATCAGAGAAAGAGTGTATGTAAATATAGAAGTGAACATAGAAAGTCATCACTGTTTCATACTAGATGCAATCGTCAGGCCTGACGATTGCATCTAGCATGAAACAGACTGTCGCCTTTAAGTGTTGACTTCTATGTTCACTTATATATATATATATATATATATATATATATATATATATATATATATATATGTATGTATGTATGTATGTATGAAACAATGAAATAAAAGGAACCCAAAACGTCATTTAAGAAAATGCTGACGTGTCTTAATCCAAAATAGAGTCGGGGAACAGATACACACAAAGAAAACATTTTATATTTCGTTATAAATTATTTGTGTTCCGGATTTTAATGATATTTCAGATATCCGAGCTTAATGTCGATATCCAGTTTTTCGCATCTCCTTACTTTTATGGTGGCATGTTAGAGCTGTTTATATCGGCCATATGACAGCCAGTAATCTTCGCTTCACCATTATTTCATTTCCGGCTGATGTGTCATAAACGGTCGGCTTCTAGTTGCATAAAATAATCTTGTTCTTATTCTAGTATTAAGAATGTTCAACATATATGTCGATATAAGTCTTTAATCATACACACATATATATGTATATATATGTATGTGGTGTATGTATGACTATATTATTGATATCATATATATATTTATATATATATATATATATATATATATATATATATATATATATGTGTGTGTGTGTGTGTTGAGAGCGTGTGTGTGTGTGTACCACTAGAAATAAAGTTTGTATCAATAAGAAATAAGAAACGTTATTTCTATTTGTATATATATATATATATATATATATATATATATATATATATATATATATATGTATTGTCAATATATATACATATATATATATATATATATATATTATCAATATCATATATAGATAAACACACACACACACACACACACACACACACATATATATATATATATATATATATATATATATATACAAAATGGAAATAACGTTTCTTATTTCTTATTGATATAAACTTTATTTCTAGTGGTTATACACACACACATACACACACACACACATATATATATATATATATATATATATAAATATATGTGTGTGTGTGTATGTGTATGTGTGTGTGGCCACTAGAAATAACGCTTATAGTAATAACAAATAATGACGGTTAAATAATCCGTCAACCTACACACACACACACACACATATATATATATATATATATATATATATATATATATATATATATATATATATATATATAAAGACAAAAGGAAAACTTATTAACAAAAGATTTTTAACTGTAAGAAAGTCTCATAAATTTTGCTGAATGCCAAGTGACGTAATTTAATAAAAGAAAGAAAATAAAAATGTTCTTGCAGAATCTTTTTATGTAATTATATTTAAATTATTTTAGTTTGAGATTAATTTATATATTGTGTTTGTGCGTGTGTCGACACTTATGTCAACACAGACTCTGTTTCATATTTGAACGCAATCTTTCATGCCATGTATGAAATAGATTGTCATCATTCGTTGCTGAACTTAGTGTCAACTTATCGATTTACATTCGCTCTATCATAAAACTTAAACACATTAAAAATTACATAACATTATAAGAATTTAATTTAGACTATTACATTTTTCTTTCAAAAAATGCTTAGTAGTTAACTTCAGCTGTAATATTTAGTAATTCAGTAAATGTACAATGTACTTATCTCATTCAATGACTCTCGTGTTAGAGTCTGATGTTCGATGATTCTACTCGAATTATAATCAGATCTCAAATTTATACGCATAAGAAGAAATGCTAGTCATGAATTTCAGTTATCAAATTTGAAATTCTTACCATAAGAGAGAAACATATGAAATGTAACAATAATTTCATTGACAACCCATGTAAATGTTCTCCTCCTTTACTCTTTAAATTATTATTTTAATAAAGATTTTGTATGTGTATCTTTATGTGAGCGTGTATATACACGAGGGCAGGCTGAATGTTTCTCGAACAGATTCCTTCCTCGAAATCTGAACAGCTATCGAATTTTGGAAGGAAGTGTAATTGGGTAAGGCTTGGATCGTTTTCATAATGCAGTCATCTTGCATATTCATTAACAGCCAACCCATAAATATATATATATATATATATATATATATATATATATATATGTATGTATTTTCTCCCCCCATATATTACCCACCCATATATATATCTATCTATCTATCTATCTATCTATTTATCTATCTATCTATATATATATATATATATATATATATATATATATATTATATATTCTTAAATGACGTTTTGTGTTACTTCTATTTTATTGTTTCATATATATATATATATATATATATATATATATATATATATATATATATATATATATATATATATATATATATATATATATATATATATATATATATATATATATATATATATATATATATATATATAAATTCCCAAGAGGATAGAATCCAGGTAGAACTCAATGTCCAGAACAGAGTAAGAATATAATATAAAACGCTCAAACACTAATATTCCATGGTCATAATTTATTGCATTGAATCGTAATCAAGATCCAATTCATCAGTCCTAGAAATTGAATATGTATATATATATATATATATATATATATATATATATATATATATTTTAGCGTTTCACGCCAAACAAGGGGGAAACCACTAGGACGCAAGGGATTACAGAAAATTTGGAACAAGATCAGATAGGATTGATAGAAAAAAGGATGAGGAGAAAGGTAGTGGATAGATCAAGGCAACTGAGATGTCCATTGACATTACATTTGAATAGCTGGAGATTATAACTCCCAGAGAAACTGGAATAGGGAAGGGAGTTCCACAGGTGAGAGGTGCGAGACATGAAGCTATTGGAGTAGAAGAGACGGATACATTTAGGAGTTTCGACAGTGAAGGGGTGAGAGCGGGATGCCAGCATCGTAGGGCGCTTGAACTCATGAGGTCTGGAAACCAGCGAATACAGCTCCTCGGAGCAATTGCCATGAAAGTATTTGTAAAACAGACAGACAGAGGCGACGGCGCGCCTGTGATATATATATATATATATATATATATATATATATATATATCCGATGCGATAAGGACAAAAGTAATATATAAATTCCAATGTTTACAGCATTAATCCAAAAGAGGGCTAGATCCCGATAAACATACACACACACACACACACACACACACACACACACACATATATATATATATATATATATATATATATATATATATATATATAAAATAAAAAAAAAAATATAGCCAATTTTAAACAGTACATTTCTAGTTACATGATTGCTTTTGCATAAATAAATCCGTTGGCTGGGTGAGTTTTTAGTTGAAATTAGATGATAAATTTTTATTCGAAACATAAAAACTTGCATAGGTTTCGAGAAAAGTTCGCTGAAGAGCGCTGATATATTTTCTGTAGGATATTTTTCTCACCATTAAACTGATATATGTAAAGTTATTTATTATTATGATTACCATTTCTGTGTGAATTGCATGTTCGTCTCCAACGAGAAGTTATTATTTCTTCTCTGTTCGTATATTCGTGTATATATTCCCTTCTATTTTTACGATTAAGATCACTAGATTGAGATTTCAAATATGAAAAAATACTAAACAGAAAAGTGTTTTTGGTATTATGTTCTTAAAACAATTCTGCAAGTTATCATTAAGGAGATTTCTCAAGACAAATGATAATAATCTATTTGAAAAAAAATGATAGTGATTAGAGTGTCAAAAAAAAAAAAAAAAAACAATTCCACACCAATTGTTGTTCTCAGCTACATTCTGTCGCCAGATCATTCTTTTTTTTATCATTTCACGAGAAAGTATTACACACTGCTAATACTAAAAGAAATAGCATGCGACTGAACGGGTGCAGTTTTTAGTAGAATGGGTTACGATAATGCGACTGTGAAAGACAGAAATAGACCGAAGGAAGAGAATTTAAGTTTCTGCTTAATCAACTCATATCTGCTTAATAGCCGAAAGCATTTCGATTTGAAAAATATTTGGACATTTTCTACATAATTTACGCCTAGAAAAGAAGAAAATTATACCAACATTAAAAAAAAAAAGAAATCATAAACCGCAATTACATTGCCAGAGGTCTTTAATGAAACCTGTATACATACATACATACATACATACATACATACATATATATATATATATATATATATATATATATATATATATATATATGCAAAAAATTATTTCGGTTGAGCTCTTAAGGGACAAAAGTGAATTTGTAAACAGTGACTATTATATAGTTTATATATATATATATATATATATACAAACTTTACATAAGTGCTTTGCAGGTTATATCGGGAAGAATATTTACATATTCAACATTAAACTGCCTGTTTTTAGGCGATCTAGCATGATTCTTACGACAAATGGCGACAAGATGGCTAAACGTCTTATCTGAAAACATGGAAAAAAGAAACTCAGTTTAGTATCGTTTAGATATCAATCATTTTGTTGTTTGAACAATTATCTCATGCTGCTACAACGATTTGGACAATTTAGCTGTTACACTCGGTATATATATATATATATATATATATATATATATATATATATATATATATACACAAAAACACACACACAAAAATCATATAATAGATCATTTTGCTGTTTCAAGGATTTGGACAATTTTGCTGTTACACCCGGTACATATATATATATATATATATATATATATATATATTATATATATATATATATATTTGAGACAATAGTATGTATAGGATTTGATAGATAGATAGATAGATTAGATAGATAGATAGATAGATAGATAGATATACAGTGCAATATTGTCTCTTCTATTTTTTCAGAATATATATATATATATATATATATATATATATATATATATATATATATATATATAGTGGGACCCTGTATATATATATATATATATATATATATATATATAGGAAGAGAGAGAGAGAGAGAGAGATAGAAAGAAATAAAGATATATATATAGAGAGAGAGAAAGAGAGATAGAGATAGATTGTGTGAGAGATAGCTTGATAGATATTATCGCACAGTGAGTGCTGGTAGCAATAAACAGAATAATAAAATACTTTTAAATACAGGGTGTCCATAAAGTTCGTGTGCACTTTAAAAAGTTTATAACTTTATTTGGATTTGTGATAGAAATAATTTGTAAAAAGGATTAGAAAGAAGTTAATCTATATTTTTTAAGGTTTTATGGAAATTTTATTTAAGTTTCCACATGTCCTCCATCATTAGCATTACAAAGGGTAATACGATTTTGCAGTTTACGGAAAACATTTGCCAACTGATTTACAGTAATGCCTGAAATCACATTAGGTAAATTAAACTTTGTAGCATTTCTTACAGATTATTTCTATAGCAAATATAAATAAAATTATAAATTTTTTAAAGTGCACACGAACTTTATGGACACCCCATATATATATATAATTTTTTTTTATTTATTATTGGTATAAATGTTACATGTATAGAGATCAGGATAGATAAACGTAAGAACATTTAAAGACAAGTGTCCTACACAAATTTATATTTAACCGCGTTATGACTTCCGGGGGAGAAAGAAGAAACCTTTATTTTCTGATAGATGTATTTTTGTATTTACCATGATTTGACGTCACTATTTAAATAAACAGTAGAACTGTTGAATGGCGTCGTCAGATTTCTCAACCATTTGTGTCTGTAACCGACAGAATGAATTGAATCGATATGAACATTATAAGAAATATAAAATCATAGTTACTAAAATTTTGAGACAAGGAATTAATGGATTTTATTAATAATCCAACACTATTCTCTATTACTTCCATGATATCGGTTTATAAATATAATCCGTTAATCCTTTTTGGAATTCACATACGAAAATAGACGTTTCCAGAGATCCGTACAAGAAATGTGGATTTCTTAAATACAGAAATTGAACCTTTTGTTTGATGGTGAAAATCTTCCATAGCTGAGTGGAATTGTCCCGTTAAAAGTTTGTGCGGATATGTGCGAAAGATAACGGTTAATCCTAGGGTACCTTGGGTGGCAACCAATCTTGGAGAAAAAAAACTCTGAATTCACACCAGCCTGAAGAGAGTTTTGCTCCGTCGAGATGTCTTGCCCAAGACATGCAAGTTTTGCTGCCGCTGCAGTATATGAGGTTCCTCCTACGACAATTATGATTTAAAGGAAATGTGATCTTGGCAACTTATAGAGAATCTTGCTGCTTAAGCAAAAATACGAGCGTTATGTACCACTTTCAAAAAAAAGTAAATAAACTGGTGAGGTCTGCTGTTAATCAATTCATCTCAGAACCTATTATGATGAAGTCATTCAGTAGCAGAATGAAACGATTAGCTTATGCACAATCACTATTGAAAAACACCTTGCAGAGCCAAGTGAATCATTCATATCGAGGAAAAGAACTGCAATTTGTTTTGTATTTATGGCTTTCGCAGACAAGATACAATAAATAGACTAGATGTTGTTTCCAGAGATAATAATATACTCATTATTCTGTCAAACCGGCCTGCATTGAGTGACAAAGAGAATAACTCACAAGGAACGAATGGTTGAGACAATTTTTCAGAAGAGTTTCGGATAAAATGAGAAAGTTAGTTTATTGTCTGCAAGAACGCGCCTGTTCATGGAACGTAATTCAAGTGGGTTATTTTATAGGCGCATTTTTGGATCTCGCAGATTACGCCTCTAAATCCAGTCTAAGAATTCGGGAGTGTTATAAAGGTTGCTGTGACACACCGCCTGACAAAACTTTTAAAACCATCTTTTGCCTTTCATTCAACTATTGTAAATGATAGAATAAGGAACAAAGAGGAAACGTTTATCAATATAACAAACTTCACTTTTATTAAGGTTGCTCTTATTCTGCGACGAGGTTTTAATAAAAGGAAGGCATGAACGTGATAGATTGATAAATGTTTCCCAAATCCTTCTTTATCCCATGATTCTATCGGGTTCCCAATCTATATTTGATGTGGAATTGATCCTAATTCATATATATATATATATATATATATATATATATATATAATTATTTATTTAAAAAAAAAATTTATAACATGAATATGTTATAAAATCACTACAAAAATAGCCATTTTGTTTCAACACCCACGGTGTCTTATCAAGTGATGATGTTGAATGTAAAATAAATGGTTTTAAAAGTTTCGAATTAATTAACAATCCTTCACAAGGGGAAACCGTTGTTACAATCTGTTATATCTGCTCTACTTTGCATTGAGCACTCTTTTAAGAATAGTATTTGTTGGTTATTGGAATTCATTCCATATAATAATCATATACTTGGATATATATATATAGGAGTCAACACTTAGAGGTGACAGATCAGATGATGAAACAGACTGTCGCCTCTAAAAGCTGACTTCTTGTTGAGGGGTTCTCCCCTTTTTACACAAATGGACTCACCCAGTATATACATATACTACGGCTACGTGAAGACCCTAGAGAGCAAGACCATCGAGTCGAGTCCAGAGTGACAGAGTAAAAGGTTGTAGGTAACCGGAAGAGTGGGGGTGAGGTAACAGCGTTGTAGGAGTCACAGTGAGCGAGCACGTAGACTCAGTATGAAGTCATACAGCGATACTTCAATACCAAAGACTATATATATATATATATATTGCTACTAACCCGTATTCCTGGAACTACTAACCTGCTTTACCTTTTTATTTGTACGTTAATACATTATTTTCATATATTCATTCCTGGCGTTTGTTATTTATTGCTACTGGATTTCAACCCGGAATCCCCAACACTTCTATATTCACTTTTATATTTACACACGCTCTATCTCTGATATTGAGCACTTTATCCCATAAACTTAGCACATCTTAAGACTATATATATATATATATATATATATATATATATATTTTACGTAAGTTCCTTTCATATTGTCTGATAAGATTAATAACATTATCATTGAAATACGAAAGGTAATCACCATATTGATACAAGTTTAAATCCGGTCTAAGCTTTCGGCTTACATAAGCCATTATCAAAGATGACAATTACATTTCAATATATCAAACAATGCACGGACGAAACAACAATCATAGTCTGTTTTTGTTCAAAGCAACGACAAATTCTTGAAGCTATATACATAAAACTGTTGAATCCTAACCTGAACAAAATAAATTACGAAATCTCTATAAATATTCCTAAATGCCTATAATAGATAACAGAAACCATTGGTTTATACAAACGGCTTCCCTTACTTAATACTTCTCGTTTTCACTCTCGCGTGGACATGTGTGACGTCATGAGCGGCGATGCGATTTTCGCTTCCGCGTCTCGTATACACGATTTTGTCGTTGCTTTGGAATTTTTCATGCAAAAAAAAAAAAACAGACTATCATTATTGTTTCGTCCGTGTATTTTAAAAAAATAATAGCAATTTTTTCTTATCATAGTTTTACACAGACACCCACCACACGTATATACGTGTGTGCGAGTAAATATTATTCAGCGAAAAAAACAGAGAAATGATCAGATTGTTGACATGGCTACATTCAAGAGAAAAATGGATACACATCCCATCATTGAAATTCAACAATCAAATGCGTATCTATGTAGACAACAGCACACACATACATACATACATATGTCAAGTCCCATAGTGTCCACATATGTTTATGTTTGCGTGAGCCATGGTGGGCGAGCGCGTATATATGTGTGTATGCGTACCTCAATGGGTGTACGGGCGTGCATGTATGTTTGCGTAAGTATGAGTGGCGTCACGACGACAATTTTTCCTCCCACTTCCATAATAACACCAATACACGCAATCTACATAAATCCAAAATTTAAAAAAATAATCAGTTTTTTCTGACGATCGCAAAAGCGTGAAACCCAGGGTCACAAACTCACATCAATCCAACCATATATATATATATATATATATATATATATATATATATATATATATCGAAGATATTGTGGGTCTTAGAAAGTGTTTCCTTTTTTGTATATTTCTTCATGGGAACTGCAGATTTTAAGTGCTTAGTTATTCCAGTTTTTGTTACAGTGGTGAGAATAGAAAATATTAAGGTAATTCTTGTTGGTAGAGGTTTTGTAAACCTCTAACTGAAGGCCATTATTATTTCAATGTATCATGAAAAGTTGTTTTTTTAGATCTTCGTTGAGAATATTTCCAAAAATGAAATCGTTCTTTTTTTTCAAATTGAAAGTGAGTTCTTTTTTAATATTAAAATTTAACGTCTTTGTAAATTAAGGTTGAACGCCTTTAAAATTAAATATTATCCTCTATGGGTTATTTATTACCAAAATCTAAATATGTTTACGCAAATATTTTTTTGAGATAATAATGGTTTTTTGGGACACAAGTTTTATTAATTAAACCATAGATAAGGGGGAAAAGTTGGATTCACAACTTTCTTAAGGGTATTTGCGGGTAAGTGAAAATAAAGAACCCAAAATGAATTGGAACTCGGCTCTCTGATTAATAAGGCAGAACCATTATCCGTTACACCACCTACACGTCTAACATACAGCACCTAGTATTTCAAGCAGTCAACCCATCAAGGTACTGACTAAGCTCGACGTTGCTTAACTTCAGTGATTATACGTATTTCAAAGTGATGTGATCGAAGGGCCATATATAAATTAAATTTGAGTTAAAAAAATTAAATTAAGCTTTCTTAGAAATTGATTGTTGAGCTTTCTGAAAAGTATTTGAGCTTTCAATTGAAACTAATTTTTTTTTTAGATTTTAAGTTAAAAAAGGTGTAGTTTTGCTCAACCCTGTTTCTTCATCTTGAGCTCTCGACTTTTAGGTAGAAGTCTTAAGAATATTTCCTTATTTTGTTTTTCTTGTTCTTCCAGTTGACTATTTGAACAGGAGAGAAAAAAAAGAAAGCTTCATTTTTATTTTATCCTCTATTTCTACAATTTCTTACCGACTAATCCTAAAGAATTTGTCTTTTTCTTCGTTTTATCTTAAATGGATTCTAAAGAATTCTGTTAAAGGCAAAAGATTGTATCTTTCGAAAAGGCTTTTTAACAAAAGGATATATGACAAAATCATTTGCACACGCAAAAAAATAAAAAAAATAAAAATCAGGAGCCAAAACATACAAACGAACTCCTTCATTAAGTCAAGATGGCGACAACATTCTATATATGAAGTTCACTTTTTGGTTTTGTTTCCTGGTCGAGTTGAATTAACACATGTAAAAACAAAATAGAAAATAGATTTACTCAGCTAGATTTGTATTTTTTCCAATACCGGTGATGAGAAAATGAGAGAAACAGAGAGGGTAATAAAGAGAGGAAAATATAATTTTGCCAAGGACGTTTGGGACTATGAAATAAATGACGTAAATTTAAAAAAAAATGTAATTGTCAATATAATTCTATCTATCTATCTATCTATCTATCTATCTATCTATCTATCTATCTATCTATCTCAGTCTGAGATAGAGAAGTAGATAGATATGAACAGACTCATATATATATATATATATATATATATATATATATATATATATGTGTGTGTGTGTGTGTGTGTGTGTGACACTACTGAGATATGAGCTAAACAGATATGGATATTTAAATGATTAGACTGACTGGTTATAGATTGATAGATAGATAGACACGGATTGACTGAGATAGATAAATAGATAGATATGAAACAAACTGAGAGATAGATATGAACAGACTTACATACACACACTCACATATATGTATTCATATATATATGAAAATATGTAGGAAAAGAAAGAGAGGTTACATAGATAAATAAGAAGAAGCTGAGATAGATATGAACAGAGATAGACAGAAATATCTATCTATCTATCTATCTATCTATCTATCTATCTCTCTATCTCTCTCTCTCTATATATATATATATATATATATATATATATATATATGTGTGTGTGTTTGTGTCAGCAGACGGAAAATGATAGATAGGGTTTGATTGAGATTGATAAAGTGATAGATATGAACAGACTTAAATACACACACACACACACACACACACATATATATATATATATATATGGAAAGAAAGAGAGTGGTTACATAGATAAATATGAAGAAACTGAGATAGATAGAAATATATTTATATATATATATATATATATATATGTATATATATATAATGGATAGATAGATATGAAGTGGCTGAAATAGATAGATAGATAGATAGATAGATAGATAGATATAGACAAACTGCAATTTTTCTGTATATTTCATCATTTTCATCATATTAATCAATGGGTATCCCATATCAGCCAATCAATGGGCACCTGCTAGAGCATTTGGTCGAAACGTTGTGTCCAGAATCACCTTTATGTCAACGAAGATGTTAACAATCGTTCGAAATAAAAAAAATAGACTTGGAAATTACTCTTGCCAGAAATTAAATACTAAATTATGAAAAAGCAGTAGCAATCCGTCATCGTAACCAACTGACGAAAACCATCTAACATTGGATATAAAATGGCTGTCTATTGATATAGAAGTTGCTACATAAAATGCCTACCTACCTACCTACCTACCTATCTATCTATCTATCTATCTATCTATCTATCTATCTGCTTTTATATGGATCCATCTCAGCTATCAGTTAATTAGTAAAATTTATAATCATCGCTTAAAAAAAAAAAACATTGCCAAAGAGTGACGGGAATTTAAAAAGCGGCGACAGAAAATTTACACTCCATTTTATTACGGGCAAGTTCCTCCATGTTTGCCAGAAATATTGGTGGAATGATGGGAGACTTTGGGAAATGTTTCGTTATTTTTCGTTCTTTGTTGTTTGTTTCCATTGGCCGAGTAGGTATGAAGTGTTCCTAACGTACCAATGAAAACAAACATATAATTTGATTACCCAATAATTGGATACAACAAATTATTCTCCAATGTGTAGCATCATTAAACAATATATTCGATACAACCAGTCATTACCCAATAATTCAAGACACCAGAACATTCACCAATGGGGACTCTCGTTACCCAATAATTTTAAACACCAGAACATTCTCCAATATGTTCCCTCATAAGCCAATAATTTCTTTTGAAGTTTCAATAAAGTGAAACATTTAAAAGGTATTTGTTCCTTATTTTATGATTCTATCGGATTTATTCATTATTTTTTTCAATTCAATTAATTCTTGCAGAGTGTTTTTACATATTACAAAAAAATTCGTTGAGTGAAACCTTTTTCATAGTATTTTTTTCTTTCACCGTTGAATTCTCGGTTTCAAGAATTTAATCACAGTACTAGATTGGCTGTTACGTCTCATATAAACATTGCTAGTTGTAATCTCTTGTTTTATGCTAATTGATTCGTCTCTGTCACTGGTCACTTGGGGAACTTTCTTGTCAACTACAATCTTCAAAATTGTAAATGTAATGACAATCGAATTTTTTTGTCTTCTTGCTTTGTATTGGATTGTCTTATTTGGGATGGAACTTATTACAGACAGAAGATAACAAATATAAATACATTACTTTATAATTTAATTGATTGATTTCATATTTTGAAATGGTTTACTTCGCAATTTACCCATTAGCGGATGGTTTAAAAGTATAATAGACTGTTGCATATAGGTCAAGCATATTAAAAGCAATCGATTGTGGTCATGAGATGATTGTGTGAATCTGCCAATAATTGCTTCAGCATCCTTGTTCATTGTACAAATCCTTTGCAGTGGATAATAAAATGTATGATTCCAAATCTTCCACCGACAACGAATTTCTTAACCATGTCTTTATGATCTTTAGCTTTGAAAATATCCTCTCACTTGAGTAACCAATAGTGTGCAGATGATTTAGTATTCCATTTTATTGCTAAATCAGTTGTCTGTATTTGTTTCTTTATTGCATTTTTATTTACTATAGTTGAAGGCACACCATCAGAAGTCCACTTGCCATCGGGTAAACTGTCACCCTGTCCAGCTGATTTGAATCCTCTAGCTGTGAAGTTAATTATCTTCTTGAGAAGTCTTGTCATTTCCACGAAGGTTGTAAATAAAACGTTATCAATTACTTGACAGGCTGGGCACCCCATAAAAATGTCTACTAAAGAACTATTTCGAACTGTTAAAAGTCTATCATGTTTAAATGAACAATTTAAATCTTATATGGAAGAAAGTGGTTATCAATTTGATATGTCTTGCTTTTTCGGAAGCTTCATCAGAAATCTTTTGGGCGAATGAGAAAAATATGGAATAAATCCGACAAAATCAAATGATCAAAATGAACAAATACGAAATCGTTTATAAAACTTCAAATGTTTCGCATTATACTAGCTGTATCAGAAATTTGGCAACCAAGGACAAACCTATACGCAATTAGACGGAGTGTCAATAGAACGTTTTCTTGGGAGTTTTGGCGTACTTTGCTTAGTTTTCTGACCGTTCCTCGGTATTAAAAGCTGTAGCGCAAAATTTCCACTTCGTTTTAAACTTTTAGGGTCAGGCATTTGACTTTACGCCTTAACATTCCTTCACCGCTCAAACTGCTATCAATAAATAACATTGCCTTACTCTGTCACCATCTTTTCTTTCCTTCTCTTTTCTCCTTTTTCTTTACTTTTCCTCGTTTTCTCTTTAGATGTCTCTCCCCATGTTTTTCTTTTCAATACGCGGCTTCTTTGTAAATTGTTCATATCCATTTTTGTTCTCATCAGTCGAGATGCAGCAGCATCTAAACAGAATGCATCTTGGTAGTGAGCAAATTGTTTTTGTCACTATGTAAAATAATATATATATATATATATATATATATATATATATATATATATATATATATATATATATAGTTCAAAACTTAGCATATTTATGGAGGATGTTTGCACAACATTCGCATAGGAGATAGATAATTTATGGACATATCTTACATATGTTTATTTATATAATTCATCTTCTTATAGATGTATTTTATTTACATCTTTATTTTTATACATACAAACACGCATACATACACATGCATGCTCACACACACAAAAACACACACGCACATACACACACACGCATATATATATATATATATATATTAAAGAGAAAAGAAAAGCCCCAAATGGATATAAAGTGGATTTTTTAAAATATATATTATATTTCATTTTCTATATTTTTTTAGACGCCTGTTTCAGGTTTTTGTGACCTTCATCAGAAGAAGAATGGTTATTTTCACGTATTATTTATAGGAAATATTTTTTTCATATTTTTAACCATTGTCTTTTGTGCGTGGTAGTAATACAAATTCTTCTTGGAGTAGTGGAAAAAAAACTACCCTTGCTTAAGGGGTAATAAAATAATTAGGACTGGTCAGAGAAATAGAGACGGAATGATGTCTTTGATGTCTTTGATGTTATTTTTTTATGTTCTCTGTACCATTTTACACTTTTCTCTGTTTTTTCGAATTGTGTGTGTGTTTTGCTAGTACATACTAGCATATATATATATATATATATATATATATATATATATATATATATATATATATATATATATATATTCTCTCTATATGTATTTTACAAGAAAATAATATATATATATATATATATCTATATATATATATATATATATCTATATTACTATATAATAAATCATACAAACACACACACACACTCACACTTTGTATAGTATGTAGGGTTCGTGTGTAAGATCCAACTAGTGTGTGTGTGTCTTCGTCAGTATATTAATTTCCCATAAATATATAGTATATATTATTTTAAAAAATGTCTTCTAGAAAACCAAAAACGTTTGCAGCTTCTTTTTTTCTTTCAAATATACTCTTTCCTCTCGTTGGAATGACTATAATCTCTGCTTTATATATATATATATATATATATATATATATATATATATATATATATATATATATATATCAGTGAACACTGAAGTCAAGATTCGGAGGCGACAGGCCGTTTCATCCTAGACGCAATCATTAGGCCGCGAATGTTGGATTTTTACAGGACTGTTTATATATATGGGTCAGTCGTGCATTGTGGGTAATCTATTCCGGCTGTTATTTTTACAGGAGAGGCTTGTTTATTTATTTGTTTGGGTTAATTTACTTGTCTTTCATTTTCTTTTTTTTATTATTTATTCTTTTCGGTTCTTGATGATTTATTAACGCAGTAAAAGAATTTTGGAGGGGATTTGCTTAGGTCACTTAATTAATAGTTTGTTTTGTTCTGGGAAGATAATTAAAGCTATTTATTCGGTAAATGTTTAGATTGCTTGCCGTAGTCTATTCTGTTATTTTGGCGGGGAGACAGTTTTTAATTTATTTATTTATTTATTTGGATTGATAATTTTTATTTGTTTTTGCTTATTTTTATTATTTCTAACGGATGTTTTAGCGGGGACGTTCACTTTTATATTTCTATTTACATACGATCATTTTATCTCTTTTTCCTTTTCTGTCACCAACTATGGGACTATATGTGAATTAATAATTATTTGTGACTAATTCTTGTTAAAGGTCTTACTTACCAACATTATTCACCTCTCTTTCCGCCTACTTTTTTTTCGCGTAACGATCAAAATCGTAAATTTAATTTTATTTGTTAATCTCCCACGTTAATTTTACCACGTTAATCGACTGATTTAATCGAATCTTCTAAGTTTACTCGTTCAACTTGTTTTAAACGACATTTATTTATGTATTTATTTTTGTTTTAACACGATGCATATGTCGTAATTTATTTATTTTAATCGTAAAAACAATGTAAATTTCTAATTATTCTAAGGTTTCATCTTTTTTTTTTAATTTCATATCTTATTGATTTATTTTTATTTTTTTTATTTTTTATTTATTTCTTTACTAACAATAATTATCAGTTGGGGAGATGAAACTTGAAAAAAAGTAAAAAAGAAAAAAAAAAGCCAGGAAACACATAATTACTTTCCGAGTATCCGAGGGGATCCACATAAAAAAAGAAAAAGTAAAAAATCCCTCGTAAACAAATTAAATAAAGCTCACACCATTGCGATTGCCTGTTGGTCAACTTCCAATCAAGTGCGTGATAGAGGGGTTATGATTTGCCTAATATGTCTGCAGGCTGTTAATTTAGAGGGGGGGTGCATGATATACTGATCAGCTCTGGTGGGGTCGACTTGGTGAGGGGAGTATGATGTTTGAAAGACCCGAAACTGTCCAATGACCGAATTCAGAACATCACTGACGACGCCCTCTAGCGCGAAAGAGAGTATATTCAAAGTATATATATATATATATATATAGTACGATGGAAAAATTGTTGTTAAAATCATGCAAAAAATATCTTCTGAATCTCCTGCATCTCTTCCGGGCTCTTTCCTTGTTTAAGGTGGTGAATTCTGCCATAATCCTTGCCTTCAGATCATCTTTGCTGTTAAAGGAGTTTAATAATAATAATAACCAAGTGGGTTGCGGTCTGAGAAGTTTCAATGCCAGATGTAAGGGCTGTTGTAGTCGCATGGCTGGGTTCTCTTGATTGTGTGGCATGATCCAGAGCCTGCTTTCAGACATAGTGATTTCTATCGGCCACTCTCTTGACCCAGGGTAGCACTATCTCCTGGAAGATCTTGATGTAGGCCACAGTGCTGAGTCTGAGACCCTGCGGTAAGAAAAATCACTCCAAACACTATGGATATTTGGTTTTCATCTTTTGAGAACAAGGCATCCACTGACACCCAAATATTCTGAAATGTTCGTATTGGAGCTTCCGGCGCGAATGCCAAGCAATACAACATGACGTTTTCCAAATTTCTGGCAGAGTGAATTGCGTCATGGTGCTCTTTTTCTCACAGACAGTGCCCAACAGACCCTACTATAATCTGCTGTCGACAAAATCCCAAACAAACAACTAGCATGAGCAAAATTAAAAAAAAAAAAATGAAATGATGACAATTTACCCTTCGCACCCTGTATGTATAAAGAAGTATAGTCTTAAGGTGTGCTATATTTATGGAATAAAGTGCTCAGTATCAGAGATAGAGCGTGTGTAAATATAAAAATGAACATAGAAGTCAACACTTAGAGGCGACACGGTGTTTCATGCAAGATGCAATCGTCAGGCCACGGTTCAGGAACGCAGTGCTCAAAGGGCGCGAAACTGAAAGTTAACATGCAATTTTAATTCATCATCCTCACTGACACACACTCTCTCTATATATATAATTTTATAATTTTGTTAGCGAAGGGTTTCGCTATTTTATATCATAAACTTTACTTATCTACTTTTTGTATGAATGATTCAAGGAAATATATATATATATATATATATATATATATATATATATATATATATATATATATATCTGTGTGTGTGTGTGTGTTTTCCTTAGAGAACTCGAATGTATTTTTAGTCAATACAGGTTTAGTGGTTTCTCATGTCAAGCTATTATTATTATTTATTATTATTATTATTAATTAATGGTGTTTCAATCGGATTTTCTCTCTCTTCCTCTTTTTCCCTTCGGGTCAGCTTCATCGGACAAGAATATGTTTTTGCATTGAACATATATCAATAAATAAGACAAGAAAAAGTCGGATTGTGAATCATCGGTCATTTTTCTCTCCTTTCTCTTTGGCTTAGACGCTAAAGAGCAGTTTTGTGTGTTTTTGTGCGTGTGTGTGTTTTGTGTATGTGTTTGTGTGTATATGTGTATGTGTGTGTCTGTGCTGTTGTATGTCTGTGTTTTTTAGTGTTTGTATGTGTGTGTGTATGTTGGTTAACTTTTATACTCAACCTTGTACTTTTATGGCTTGCCATAATTGTATAATCTGTAATGGACTTTTTTTTCTTGTCACATTATCAGACGCCTTCGTTTTAGTCCTGTCGCTTGCTCATTGCGCTGTTTTTTCCCCTTATTTTGATTCGATTTTCATAAATGCTTATCGAACTGTCCCTCAGTACTGAATTGTGAGTTCGATACTCACACACAGCTCCATATTCGCATTTTTCTGATTTGATGTTCAACACATTAGCCAGAATTTACCTTTGGCTAATTACATTATTTGTGTTCGGACTAAGTTACGCATCTTGTTTTTATCTATCATCCAGAGAATTTTGAACTTATCACTTTATTAAATCTAAGGATGATATCTCATTTCCAGTAAGTCTAAATCTGGTCCGGGTGTTTAACTCATAATTACTATGTCAAAAGCATCCAATAATATTTTCTTTTTAGTCTATTGCCACTATTGTTCTGAACGTAGAAATTGTAGCCTTAAACCTAATGCGCTTATTGCCTTCTGCATCACGCTTGATCTCTTTTGCAGCGGTTTCTTGTTTATTTTTCTGTTGATGCCTCAGTTAGAAATTCCTTGAAGTTTACTCGAATGGAGAGACGCATGAAGAAGGTCGATGGACATAACTCTCGAAACGTTTTCATCACAACAACAAAGATGAAGACTTTATTCCTAATGCAAATACTGTAAATAATAATGTCTCCTTATCTCAGAAATTCAGTGAGGGATTATTTTTACTTGTCCAAAAATGTTGGTTAGTAAATTGTTCTTATCACATACAAGTAACTTAGCAAAACATTGTGTAATCTCTACTATACAGATAAATTAAGTCGCTAATCATGAAATTTCAAACAGATTATCTCGTGAATGAAAACAACGGTGTCCAGTTGTGTCAATCAAGAAAAATTGGTCACTTTCCAATTAACTGATGTGGCTCGTCCATCAATGAGTCTATGCCGTATTTAGAATCAAAACAGATTTCCAATTTGATTGATAACACTTAAGGGCCAAATTAGACAGTGATGCAAGGTCTATGATTCTAGAACACTGAACTTTTGCGTCCCGGGCAATTGCCTACTAGAGAATTGCGTACCTGGATATTTACAAATGCGTCCCGGATAATTGCGTACGTCTTAAAATATTTATGAAAATTTTAGAGACAATTGCCATAAATTTTGAAAAAAAAAAGCATAGGTAGTAATCTTAATATTTTTTTAAAAAAATTAATAAAATAAAAAAAAAAAATTAAAAGTTTAACCTTTTGTTTAAAATGCTATGACAGATTAACAGTTTTGCAAGACCGTTCTACACATCGCCAGTATGTGTCGAATGGTCTTTCATCGCGTTTTTCTTATGATAGTGGTAGCTGTAATTTTCCTTTTCCACAAATATTTTTCCAGCAGTGTTTGATTTTCGGAACTTAGCCATAGACTCCAAATAAAAATATAAATCTATAAAATCCAGAATCTATTAGAAGTTTGTGATATGCACTGCTGGAGTGTACTGAACCTGCTAGTTTAATTTTCTCTTGCCTTAAAAAATATTTTTCTCTCTTTTTTTTTTAATAATGGTAACTAACTTTCTGCTTGTTCAGAGTAATTAAAGGTATTGTTGTGGAAATTACTATATTAAACAACTCTAATGTAAACTTCAAAAAATTATCAGAATGACGTAATTATCCAGTGGTGCATTTGTCTAGGGACGCAAATATCCAGGGACGCAATTGTCTGTTACACAATTGTCCGGCACGCAAATGTCCAGTAAGCAACTGTCCATTCACCATTGTTTAAAGACCTAAAGGTTCCCCCCTGTGAGTCTAAAATGAATTACTGTTTGTATTAAATTAACCAGCTATTCACATAACCAGTTAGATGAAAAGCATTCCGTAATAAAATACCAAATATTTCTTAAAGTAGGCGACAACATTTCAGGATGAGATTGCGTCTTTTATTTCTACTGACGCACAGTATCGGCATTTAGACAAAAACAAAAATTCCTTATTTAGGAAAACAATTTTATAGACGGAACTGTTACAGTTTTTTGTGTATATGTTACCTTCTGTGGCGTGCTGGATGACGCTTTAAAGAGCCAAACTGCTGCCTTAGTTATCAAGTTCAGCCAATGTAGCTCATCATTCATCGATATTTATTATTGTTTACATATCATTTTCCATGTCTCAACTGACTTGAAGTGGAACAATGACATCGAATCAATAGAAGCATTTGCTGCAAGGAAGGTTGGCTTTGTTGCAGTTTTATGTGTATGTTATGTAACTAGTGAGCTAGCCCAAATGACTTGACTGACTTTATAGTCCACCAATAGAAGGTTAACCAATCAGAAGACGTAGAATATTTAATCCGTCGTGTATAAAGGCGGCCATTTTGTTCACTCTAGTCGAATGTCCAGTCCAGCTTGTCAGGCGAAGAGGAACAGAAGGACGAACTACGCTCTGCTACTTTTACCAAAATATCCACTGCTAACTTGAACAACGCTTTCCTACTGTCTTCGAAATATTCACTGCTAACCTCTGGATTCTATACTCGAAGACGACCGTCATGATGAATTTGACCTGCCACCTACCGAAACTCAGTGCAATCCGTGCACTTATGGAGCGGCATATTGCGTAAACCAAAATACATCTATCAACATAAAATATTAGTGGCTAATGCCAAAATACACTACTTCAACCAATGCGACAAAACACTTAAAAACCTAGTAGCTATTATCCTGCAAAATAAAGAACCCACATTAAGTAAAATATCATTCACCACAGGAGATAGTATGTTGACGTGCACATTATATATTTAATGTGCGTATACATATGTATATATATAATAAAAAGGCTTAAACACTAATATTCCATGGTCATAATATATTCCATTGGAATCGTAAATACGATCCAATTCATCAGACCTACAAATTCAAAAAGAAAACAAAAAACAACTCCGGAAATAAAAGCAGAATTTAGAGATAGTGCAAGTATGAGAGTGTGGGACAAATGTTAGAGCTAAAGAGAGGGGTAACAGACCAGACGAGAGGGAGATTAAACCTTAACAGAGAGAATTTTAGGAGAGGTGATAATATATATATATATATATATATATATATATATATATATTCGACGAGGATGTGTCGAAGGGCAGAGTCTTGTCTCGGGAAACAGCTACCCGACCTCGTTTTATACGGGGTATAGGGGACATTTTTTTTCCGAGCCTAAGGGCTCGGATACCCCACATTAAATTCGGCCTTGTGCCATATCTAATAGCATGGGTCGGTTGGTAGATATCCTGCAGTTGGAGATTCGTCTCCAGCTGTGCTGGTCAAACTCTCTGCCTTCCTCCAGACGAGGATATGTCGGAGGGCAGAGTCTCGTCTTGGGAAACAGCGACCCGACCCTGTTTTATACGGGGTCTACGCGGAACTTTTGCCCAAGCGTACGGACTCGGATACCCACATTAAATTAGGTCTTATGCTTCACCTGACCGCGTGGGGTGGTTGGTAGATATCTCGCAGTTAGAGATTCATTGTGGAATTCACTTGATTCAGTTCAAGCAGTTGACTACTTCTACGCGCCGCTCGCGAATCATATATGTGTTGTTCTTGTCCAAAGTATTATCGTTCATTACCAACCTTTGTCTGATTATTCTATTTAGTAACCTTCCCTAGGTTACATAAATTATAATTGAACGAAAGAGATTCTATTTGAATTTGAATTCGGGGTGGTAAGATGCAAGGCGTTACTGACAGTGAAAGAAAAAGAGAAATGTTAGGGTTGAGAATATTTAAAAAAAAAAGAACAGGCTTCAAGAAGACAGAAGATTACAAATGGCGTTGCATTTAAAGTTTTTGAATATTCATGGATGCAAGGACCCGGAAGAATGTTTTACAGGCGAGAAGTGCGAGAAAATGAATTATTTGTGTAAAACTTACAGTTACATCTAGCTATTTCATCAGTAAAACGACGACACCTGGGCTGCAAATCTAATACTACGCTTAAATTCATGCAGTCGTGTTAACAGGGATGGAAAGTGTTGTGGCCTTTTTAGGGGCCAGGAAGAAAGACACGGAAGACGAAGGTAGGTTGAAAGAACAGATATATATATATATATATATATATATATATATATATATATAGTGCAAGAGTGTTAGTAATAAACAGATAGAGGTGTACATCCGAACGGTAGGTTAAAAATGCGTTTCCGCTTCCAAACCAACTCCTGAACGACTCTTGCAGTTAGTATTTATGAGAGGAGGAGGAAGAGTTCATTCTACTGTAGGAGGGTTTACCACAGCAGAAAGCGATATTTATTCTGTTTAATACAGAAATGTGACACCAGGCCGAAGGGGGGACTGGGGAAAGGACGGTCTTAACTATAACTTAGCTAGCCGAAAACGCTGACCCAATCGCACAAACAATATTCCTTACACCAAAACAAAACATTCATACGTACCTTTCTTACTACAATCACCGTAATACCTCTTAATGTCTCTATGAAAATACTAACTAGTGCCCATATTTACATTTCATAGCGAAGAGTGATATTTATTCTGTTTAATACAGAAATGTGACACAAGGCCGAAGGGGGGATTGGGAAAAGGACGGTCTTCTTCTGTCTTAACTATAACTTAGCTCGTCACAAACGCTGACCCAATAGCACAAACAATATCCTTTACAAAAAAACAAAACATTCATACGTACCTTTCTTACTACAATCACCGTAATACCTCTTTGTCTCTATGAAAATACCAACTAGTCTCCATATTTACAATTCATTGTCTGTGGGGGAGGGGAATAAAACAGCAGTTCTAAAAAAAAAACTAGCCCCAATGAGTACTTACAACATGAAAACAAAACTATTTACAAGAAACTAAACAAAATAATGTTAGTAATAAAGCCCCACAATCACTAAATGTGGCAGAAATATCAATTCACTGGTCGAAATCAATGCGGGACTATAATAGTATAAAACATTCATTCATCCCAAGCACACACACTGATATGCACTCATTCAAACACAACAAAACAACAGAAAATCGATTAGAACAATTGTCATGAAAGTATTTATAGAAAGGACAGAGTGAAGCCACGTCAAGACGGTGAGAAGGGGACTGAAGTCTAGATTCCAGGTCAGGTTCCGATTTCAACGCCGATAACTTTTACTCTACATATATATTTAATTGTTGCCGTATCCGTATATTTAAATATATTTTAAATTTAACGCTTATTTAATCCCATAGCAAATCATAATTTAAGACTTCCTCTACCAAAGTATTTCTAGTATAAACAATTTATATCTCTGCTATATTTCTAGATAGAGATGGGCGAAAGATTTGTGTATGTGGATGCATATAGCTGTGTTCTTTATGCGCGTGTAGACCCGTGTAAGTATGGACGTAAATCTGTTGATGAGGATCTATTTATAGATGCGGAGCTGCGGGTTGAGTCGGGAGGTTATCAACACGGGAAACGGTCCCGGCGAATAGAGATCGAATTTTGGCTGCGATGTTTTCACTTTCATTTCACGCCAACAAGTGCACAGTCCGTTCTAATGCAATCAAAACAGAGAGAGAGAGAAAAAACACACTTTTATTAAATTGGAAAATAGGTTTAAGTTCTAAACACGGCATGCGCTCATTAACGAAAGAATTGCATGTGTGAAATGGAAAATGCACAATATTTCCTTGGACAGGAAGAGGTGGAAATCAGGAAAAGATATTAATTGCTCATATATTTTTCGCTGTGAGGAGTTCACCATAATAGTATACAAAGAGAGAATAACTTTCTCAGCGCCTCTTTTAAGATATCTGCTTTCATATAATTACAGAAAAGGTTGTCCGATTCCTTTTTTGAAAAGCAATCTGCATAGTTCTAAAAAACACGAGGGTCTTTATATATATTTTTTAAAGATGTGTTATTAAATATTGCTATCAAATCTAGTTTGGCGCTCCAGCTATAGTAATTTTCTAAGTGTAGCTTAGATCTGGCACAAGGCCGAAAGAATGGGGCACTCAGTGAGTATTAGACACCCTATTTCGTAGCAGTAGTTCTAGTGAGACAACCTTGTTAAAGATTAGAGCACATCGAGTTGCCTTAGCGCCCATGTTATATATCTCGAGATAGTTGACAAAACCCAGTGAATGATCTGTAATGTTATCGGTTCTGACCTGGCATCTCGAGTTCAGTCATCTTCTGACCGCCTTCAATTGGCTTCACCCTGTCTTTTCTATAAATACTTCCATGACAATTGTTCTAATGAGTTTTCCATCCCTGACCTGGCATTTCGACTTCAGTCACCTTCTGACTACCTTCACCTGGCTTCACTCTGTCTTTTCTATAAATAGTTCCATGCCAATTGTTCTAACTAGCTTTCCATCTCTGGTACCACGACTGCGTGAATTTAAGCGTAGTACAGTTTTTGCAGTTACGTGTCATCATTTTACTGCTGAAACAGCTCGATGTATCTATAAGTACATCTCTAATAGTTAATTTTCTCGAACTTCTCTTCCGGCTTCTTGCTTCCATGAATATTGAAAAATTTAAATGCAACGCCAATTGTCTTCTTCTTGAAGCCTGTTCTTTTTTTTTAACCAACACTAAAATATTCTTATTTTCTTTCACTCTCAGTAACGCCTTGTATCTTAGTGCCATTATCATCTTGAATAGATTGAAATAATTAAACGAAAAGATATATGCAGAAGACACGGTATTGTTGGCATACACAGAAAAAAAACCCGCTGGTACTTCGAGACAAGTTTTATATTATTGTTCACCGGATACAAGGCTCATGTGCATCTCAAGATAGAGTGTACCTAAATTATGTACTGCAAAGGAGTAAAAATAGGGAGTGAGAAGTTTATACTATGAGAATAGGGTAGATATATAACGGTTGAACTTTGACTTAAATAGGTTGTGAAGTTTAGAACTGGTCGAACTAAGGAATGTAGTTCGATTGAGCACTTTTCGTGGAAATAGCGATAGAGTAGAGCGAGGTTTGCAAGGTTTTGTCTGTAGGTTGGAAAATAAAGGACGCGGAGACGCTTTTGGAATCTATCGAGACTGGAAAGCGAAGACTGTGCAGCGCCTTCCCCGATATGGCACCAATACTTCATTTTTGGCCTTATCTTGTAAACAGAGAGGGTAGAAGCAGGTGTCAGGTACTTACTAGAACGGTACAGAGAACAGAACATTTTTCAGTATCTTTAGCGATGGTTCGTATGTACGAGATCCACAAGGTTTGGGTTGAATTTACGTCCCAATAGGTAGCCAAGGCACGCGGCATCCCTGAGGGAATTCCCGTTCATAGTGATACGTGAATATATAGGATCCGCTTGAATGATGACGGAACGTTTATTGTGTAACAATACGATTCCTCACACATCCTAAGTGGATAAATTCCTTTTTCTTTTAAGTTCACTGAGATTCTTAAGAAATTTGTCCCCAGTCCATCTTTGATTCAACTTAAGTGTCAGTGTTTCAGAATTCTGTCTCCAGCTGCCTTTGAATTGGCAAACATAAAATGTTGTTAATGATCTTAGATAATCATAAAAGTAGTTCTTTGAAGAAGCTGACCTCCAATATGCCGAATGGGTAGTCTCTTGTGAGATAGAAAGGGCCAGATAGGGGTGGTGGGACTCCAGCTTTTATCCATATAAGCAGGGAGAGGCAGGAAGTCAAGGAGAAAATGGGTCCAGAGAAGTAGGTCAGTGACAAGTGAGTAGCTGTCCAGCGGCCAGGGAGGAAGAAACCAGTGGCAATTAGGGAGATAGTAGTTCAGCCGAAGGAAAATATAGACGGATAAGTAAGGATTATTATTGTTGCTATTTCCAAACCAGAGAATCTTGAAAATCAATTGTCGTTATACTTTGTGGATTTGATTACGACCAAGTAAACAGAACTCAGTCAGTTTTATATGCAGACACGGCCGAGCTTGGATGTCCTCACCGGTGGAGTGATCAACGGATAAGCGGAGGTCATCGTCACAATCGTTTGGTTTTCGAGGCATTGAATGAAACCAGCCAGTTTTTCTCCCAACTGAAGAAATGATCGGTGTATAATCTGAGGGGTATCATTTATGTAATGTAGAAAGACGACTGGACCAGGAAACGAGTCTTGGGTGATGTTTGCGTTGATCGATGGTGCCTTGGAGACACAAAGGTATGGACAAATGGGTTTCCAGTGTGCTGACAGACTTCAAGAGATGATTGGAAGACGATTCTACGATGAGAGTATAAATGCTACCTTTCAAAGTTGGAATAATATCGTTATGATTTTGGTTACTGGAGTAGAACAGGCCATATTTTATTTTTACTATATGCCGACTTGTATTTTCATTAGTGGTCTTTCCGACCAAACTTTTAGGAGCACGCTCCATCTTCTGGACATATAAATGTGTATGCAATGTTTCCTTGAGTTTACTAAATATAAAATAATCATACACAGACGATCTCAACAGATATTTAACATTCTTCTGTGGGCCTCAACTTTGAGAGTCGGTCGTGGGGATTTATTCAGGTCATTCCACTGTGTTTTACTTTAAACATTCTCGGTTCTGTTCTATTTTTCCTCACCTTTTATATAATAGATAGAATTGTTTTTTTACGGTTTATCAACACTTAGTGAATTGTTTTAAATCGAAACATATATAGAATGTAAAAATAATTGTTTTTTGCGATTTTATTATTTTAGAATAAAAGTAACTATTCCCAATACAAGTTCTACTATTTAACCCATAGCTAGAGGGAGGCAATGGATTCATACATTTCCTAAGAGTATTACGCGTAAGGTTTTTTTTTTAACTATATATAGAATGTGCGTTGGGGTGTAATGGATCGGAGTGATAACTCGAAGAGCAGAGTTTGAATTCCAGCCGAGTTCGTCAGATTCACCTATGCACAAATACCTTTGGGAAAGGTATGAATCCATCTCTTTTCTTCCCAGCTATGAGTTGAATAACAGAACAGGCTGTGTTCCTTGAATGGAACGCAGACTTTCAAAAAAAAAAAAAATTGACAACGTAGTGCGGAAAATATCTGCCTCGTCAGTCATGTCTCGAAAGATACAGCACTTGACTATATATATATATATATATATATATATATATATATAGATAGATAGATAGATAGATAGATGGATAGATAGATAATATTAGTGGTAAATATACATACATATGCAAAATATATAAATACCCATACATGTATATTTTTTTAATAAAAATTCCAAGAGGATAGAATCCAGGTAGAACTCAATGTCCAGGACAGAGTAAGGATATAATAAAAAGGCTTAAACACTAATATTCCATGGTCATAATTTATTCCATTGGAATCGTAAATACGATCCAATTCATCAGACGTACAAATTCAAAAAGAAAACAGAAAAAACAACTCCGGAAATAAAAAACAGAATTTAGAGAGAGTGTAAGTATGAGGAGGGAGATTAAACCTTAACAGAGAGAATTTTAGGAGAGGTGGGTGGAAGGGGTTTAAGTAAGAGAAAAATGAATGTTGTCGGATGTCTAATGCATAAAGATACATTTTGTATATATATATATATATATATATATATATATATATATATATATATATATATATATACTCGAGCTCAGTCGAAATGTATCAGGACTGGTGCTATAAAAAGAAAACTACGGCACACGTCAGTTTGGCATTTTATATGGTCTTATACACCTTTACTGATATATCCTAAATTACAAGTCTAAAATGTTTTATGGACTTGTACAATACTAGAAATAATATCAGATAATTAGATTTATATCTATACGTATTTTACAAGGTATATAGTTTGATGAGCTTAATTTTTATAGAAAATTTATATTAACAGTCCACACATTCTATGTCTTTTTACTTACATTTTAAATATGCGCGCTCTATTTAATAAACATTAAAGTTTAAATTGCGAGAAAAAAAAGCAACGTGTATTGACGAAAAAACGAATTGTCTGACTCCAGAGACAATTTAACCATGACATTGTAAACAAATGTAATGGTAGAGGTCGACCGGCATAAAATCTCGCGAGATTAACGGATGATGATGATGATCATCCTCACCATCATATTCTTGTCATGCTAAAGTAAGCTTTTTTTTTTCTTTGAAAAATAAAATTTATTTACTGAAAAAAAATTGAACAAAGTAACAATAAACAATTTTTCTCTATCCTCTGTCAGCAGCAATGAGGGAGAAAGCATTACCTCGAACCATCGCCAGTGAGGCACGCTGCAAGAGCCACTCCGTTTCGCGAGGCTCGTCCCTTAATCGAGACGCTATCGCGCCAATCCTCCGAAGGAACGCCATCGAACATCTTAAATTATGAACAAAAATTGTAGCATTTTTAAAAATAACTTACATCTTTTACATACTTTTATTAATTTACATACTAAGTTTATTCAAAAACAATCGACGGAAGATCCAACTTAAACTTGGGGTCACTCAAACTTGTTTGTGACCTAAGCTTTCCCTTCACCGGTGGAATCCTTTTCGATTGCTTCTATGACTTTACTCTACAACTATCTCTCCCTTTTCTCCTTCCTCTTTTTACTATATTCTACTCTCTTCTCAACTCTTACTCCTCTCTGCCTCTCTTTTGCTTGGGGGATTAAACATCTGACCACTGCATAGTATCAAAAACTATCTGGCACTTCCGCTATCAACAACTACTATTATTTTATTCTGTAACCTCCTTTTCTTACCTTTATTCTCTCTTTTCTTTACCCCTCTCTGTTTCCTCTTAAGGTGTATCGCACTATAGTTTTTATTTAAGGAAATGACGTACCATAGGCGGCTGATTTTTGAATAGAATTGTCCATAACGATTTTTGGCTTTCATCAGTCGATATGCACATAAGAATGCATCTTTGTAGTGGGTAAATGTTTTTGTTCACATGTAAAAATCTATAATAAATAATTATTGTTCTACTTTTAGTATTGAGCCCTCTTTTGAATTAATGGCCTGAATGTTAGAATTTACTTCTCATTACATTTATATCTATCTATCTATCTATCTATCTATCATCTATCTATCTATCTATCTATATATATATATATATATATATATATATATATATGGTGTCCAAAAAGTTCGTGTGCACTTTAAAAAACTTTATTTGTATTTGGGATAGAAATAATCTGTAAAAAATGTTATAAAGTTTAATGTACCTAGTTTTAAGTATAGCTAAAATAACTAATGTGATTTCAGGCATTACTGTAAATCAGTTCTTAAATGTTTTCCGTGAACTGCAAAATCGTATTACCCTTTGTATTGCTAATAATGGAGGACATATGGAAACATAAATAAAATTTCAATAAAACTTTAAAAAATATGGATTTACTTTCTAATCATTTTTACAAATTATTTCTATCGCAAATACAAATAAAGTTATAAATTTTTAAAGTGCACACGAACATTTATGGACACCTATGTATATATATATATATATATATATATATATATATATATATATATATATATATATATATATATTGTGATTGCCACATCTTATTCAGATGAGAGACAGCCTCACCTCCCGCATCATTACTGATGGATAATCTAATCAACTCATAAGAGCTTGGGACAATTGCCTTGTGGGTCATTGTTTTCTTCTTAATGAGACGAATGTTATGCAACGTCGACTTCCAACCACTGAGTTTCCCTGAGATAATTTGCATAAAGAAGCGTTCGTGAATTGTATTAACTAGCCAATAAGCGATGGTCGTCGAGAGTTTGTCACATTATAATAGACCAGAAGTATACATCATCCCTTCATCATTTCCCCAGAGCTATGAACTGTGATGTATTCTTTCTATGTAAACATGGACTGAAAAAGAGGAATTATCTCATTTCTGCCAACGACTGATTTAGATTGAAAGGAGGGCTACTTCCTGACTTAACCTACGATGCGTTACAAAATTAAATTTTCACCTTTGCCAAATTGATCTGAATTGGTTGTTTTAAGCATTTAGCGCTGGAAGTACGAGCAATTAGAGGAAAATTGCTAACTGGAAATCGTAAACAAACCTGAAAGACATATCTCGAGGAAAAATTCGTAAGCATTTTATTGATTCGAGCAATAGTTCATAGCTTCATCTCCGTTGTTACAGGCCGACTGTCGCAACCGTTTAAATGATCTCCTTCGTTCTGCTATGTAATGTTAGGGTAAGTATTTACTATGCCCCCACCCACACACACACACTAGGACAAGATATGACACAAGGTCTATTTTTAGGTGGGGATCCGAGCGCGTACACTCGGGACAGGGGAAAAAATTCCCTTCAGTCCCCGCAACCGTCGGTTGCGCTGGCCTCGGTGCGAGCACCGATTCCTCCCTCTGGTGCAATGGGAGGGCGCGGCCTCGGGCAGCTGTTCCCCATAGCTGGGCACCTCTTCAGTATTTTTTTACTCAGTTGCCCCTCTGTCCTTTGACAGAGAAGGCCCTGAGCGCACTCTGCCCAAATACAGAGACGCATCTGAGAGATGATCAGCAGACGCGACCTTACTAAAAAAGAGTAAGGTACACGCTAACGATAACTAGGTTGCTTTAGCACTTCCTTTGGGAAAATCAATGTTGCACTCTATGTGAAATCTGAGGTTTGACATGATACCTACTTCTACCGAAGATTAAATTCGTATCTTTCTGAAATTTCTGAGCATATTGTTTTAAATATCGTCTGACAAAAATGTTCAGAAATAACTAATTTCAAAATTTTACACTTTCAAGAATAAATCCAAATGAAGTTGATATGTGCTTGTATTAGGAGTATTGAATAGAAAATATATTTAAACCAGAATTCTAATTATTAATCACCAAAACGAAAATATACATTTCTTTTACCGTATATGATGAGTGAAAACTATGTAAAAACATTAAAAGATTACAAAGTCTGATCGATGAATAAGATCTTACATCATTTGTTTGGTCATCATTACTGTTGTGGTAGGATCCACCTAGTTTGCATAGTGGAGTACCGACCATATAAATATGGTTGGTACCGGGAAGAGAGTGTGGAATCAAGAGATTCAACCAGAGACTCTGCACGACTGCGACTCAGTCAACACATTCTCCAGGAACGGTCTTACCAGGAATATACAAAAGACTATATGTAAATATTGTGTACACTTTCTTGTTTCAATACTGAGATGTTGTGAGTTTCCCGCGTGTCGGTGTATGAATCAAGACAAACACAGTTGTAGAGGAAAATACTGGTATATTCATAAAAGCAATTAATAATAGAGTGATTAGTAGAACGAAGGTTGGTTAGTACAAAACAATATCCAAAGTCTATAGTCCAACGGTATGTACCGGGTAAGCTTATCTGGACTGCTAACGCTGACGCTCTCTCTGACGCTCCCCCACTCTCTCTCCAGAGCTGACTTATATAAGAGGGACCAGTCCATTACTAGTTAGAAGGTGGGTGCGCCCCAACAAATACATTTTGTTCTAAGTACATTTTGTGTTGTATTATTATTCCATGCATTAGTCAAGTTTCAACAATTACTAAGAACAAAAATCGATAAAAGTGTATGTAACACCACAATACAGTACAAATTATATGATAAAATGTTTTAATTTTCTATTGTTTGCTGAACTATTTCACCTTATAACATATTCCTTCATAATAAAGCTAAATTGTTCAGTATAATTTTCGTTTTGAAGAAAATGAAGTTCTTTTCTGATGGCACAATAATTTAATAATAATATACTAGAGCTTTGCTTCTTGTCTCTATACAATTTGGGAAACTTCAGTAGTTAATTTAACTGCTCTTTTCAGACCTTGTGCAGGTAGCAAAAACAATTTTTAGCAACTTCAACGTCGTTCCATTCATTAGAAACTCTTGCAACGCATTATTCGAAAAACCTTCTGCAACCGCTAGTTCACAAACTTCGTTTTGTTGAGAGGTTAATCACATTTGGTCAGTGTGTTTCTTCAGAGTTGATAAATATAATTTGTTTTAATATTTTCTTTGGTGACTCGCTGCTTCTGAAACCAACAAATATATTTATTGGAAAAGTAACCCATAATTGATAATATATTTATGTAATGTGAATGGAATTTTAAAAAATAATCGTGGAAATGGACATCACTAATTAATTATGAATAAATGTTTACTTGTCTAATGGACATATTTTTATAACCACTTCCCAAACTTCCAATTCGTCTGACTTCAGCATTAAGAAAAGTATATTTTCTTGAAGCACGGCTGTAATTTTCCCATGCAACATTCTGTATTTCGGTCGACTGTGGCGTTATTCACTGGATTTTGTTGAAGATACAAAGTTCTTGGTTATGGAATTTATTATCCTTTTTAATTTCGAACCAACTTCAAATTTATGTTTTTCATGGATCCCCGGAAGACGTTCCAGTTTTGACCCTAATCTTAATCCTTAAACTTCTAAACCTAAGCTTAAGGTTAGGTTTTGAACTTAATCTTAATCCTTAAACTTAAAACCTAAAAGCTTAAGGTTAGGTTTTTGAACCTAATCTCTAAACTCCTTAAACTTTTGAACCTAAACCTAAGCTTAAGGTTAGGTTTTGAACCCAATCTTAATCCTTAAACTTAAACCTAAAACTAAGGTTATGTTTTGAACCTAATCTTAATCCTTAAACTTAAACCTAAACCTAATCCTTAAACTTCTAAACCTAAGCTTAAGGTTAGGTTTTGAACCTAATCCTTAAACTTTTAATTAGGTTTTGAACCCAATCTTAATCCTTAAACTAAACCTAAGGTTAGGTTTTGAACCCAATCTTAATCCTTAAACTTAAGGTAAAACCTAATCCTTAAACTTAAACCCAAGGTTAAGGTTTTAAACCTAATCTTAATCCTTAAACTTAAGCTTAAACCTAATCTTAAACTTCTAAACCTAAGGTTAGGTTTTGAACCTAATCTTAATCCTTAAACTTCTAAACCTAAGCTTAAGGTTATGTTTTGAACCTAATCTTAATCCTTAAACTTCTAAACCTAAGCTTAAGGTTAGGTTTTGAACCTAATCTTAATCCTTAAACTTCTAAACCTAAGGTTATGTTTTGAACCTAATCTTAATCCTTAAACTTCTAAACCTAAGCTTAAACTTCTAAACCTAAGGTTATGTTTTGAACCTAATCTTAATCCTTAAACTTTCTAAACTTAAGCTTAAGGTTAGGTTTTGAACCTAATCTTAATCCTTAAGCTTAAGGTTAGGTTTTGAACCCAATCTTAATCCTCAACCTAAGCTTAAGGTTAGGTTTTGAACCTAATCTTAATCCATAAACTTCTAACCCTAAGCTTAAGGTTAGGTTTTGAACCTAATCTTAATCCTTAAACTTCAAAACTTCAGCTTAAGGTTAGGTTTTGAACGTAAGCTTAATATTTAAACTTCTTTAAAGGATTTGTGAAAATATATTTTGTGTTATATATCCTGTCAACTGCAACTTTCAAATTGAGTGCAATAACACGGTCTCAAAATCGATGTGCCCTAATGTGACGTGTCCGTGGGTGATCAGGGATCTCCAGAAAATCATATTCCTTCTGCTGAGGATTCTGCTGTCATAATGGAACATTTGTACTTTCAGTTACGCTCCTTACTTAGATCATCTATTGAGAGCAAGTTCTCTCCAGATCTAAAGTGAGAAAGAGAAATTCTAAATCTAAAGTGAGCAAATGAAATTCCAGATCTAAAGTGAACAAGTTCTCCCCAGATCTAAAGTGAGCAAGTTAAATTTCAGAATTAAGGTGAGGAGTTGAAACTCCAGATCTAAAATAAGCAAGTGAAACTCCAGATCTAATATGAAAATATATACACTCCATCGATAAAGACGCTACAAAAATTTTGGGCTTCTTAGTACCACTCCAGAAATTACCTCTTCCTGGCATGGCCAATTTCCACGAAGAGCCAGATCAGAACAAAAATGTGGTATGATGCCACATCTTGGCCTGAGCTGCCCTATACTCAATTTCCAGATTCTATCGACTTTAAAAGCGACTGTCTTTAAATAGTCTTGATGACTATTTCCACGCAAGTTGGTCAGGTAGATGTTCCTTTGTCTTATCCTGTCACTTTTTCCTTCAATATGTCCTAAGAGTGTTATATTCTTTATGCCCTTCTTATTCATTAGGTGTTCAAAGAATTTCAACTGCCTCTTTCTTATTCTGAGTCAATGATTTGGAATATAATTGTTGTGGGGCTCTCCCCTTTTTATATAAGATGGACTTGTCCAAAGTATACTTATACTGACAGAGAATACCTGCTGTTGAGGTACGTCGAGATACAGTCTCGACGCCTGTCGAACTCTCTGCTTTGGCAGAGAGGAACCCGGACGAAGCTTTGCCGAAGGGTAAGGTTTCGTTCGGGGAGTTGTTTATTTATTTGTGCAAGATTTCATTCACGGAATCCACCACAATTTGGCGACGAGGATTTCGCACTTCAGGGGGCCTTAAAAAAAAATTGCCGTTGCCAGCGTCAACAATAACTTAGCGACGAAGACTTCGAACCCACACGGACAAAAAAATTCTCTCTCGTCAACACAACAAATTGACGACGAAGAGTACGGACACGTACGGAAAAATTTTTTTTTCTCTCGCCAACACAATAACTTGGCGACGGAAATTCAAGAGTCACGTCGACCACAACAACTTGGCGACAAGACTCAAAGGAACTCACACAGAGAACAACAAATTAACGACGAACATAAAAGAACGTACACAAGAGATAGAAAGAAAAATTTCGTCTCTCCCTAAAAGATGGAAGATTTTCAAAAATCAATTCTTGAGTTTATAAGAAGTGAGGAAAGACAGCTAATAAATGAAGAAAGACAAATCCAACTCCAGGAATTAATATTAAAAGTAACGGTTAACGCACAACAGAAGTATAGCGAAAAAGAGGCGACTTTTTCTCAAGACGCAGTTTGGAACACAATAGAAACATTTAAATACTCTCTAGAAGATGATAAAAAATTCCGGGACTATTACAGACGTCATGAAGACATTTTCAACATTGATGCCAAAATTGGACGGAAGCTAAGAAGCTACATTTATTACTCAGGAAATTGTGAACAGAGGAGTACACAAAATTTGTGGACTATATTCTACGGAAAAAGACAAACGATTTGACGTTTGACGAGGCAGTTACATGCCTTACGGAGCTCTTCAGTCCAAAGACTTCACTTTATCACAAAAGGTGGAAATGTCTCAACCTCGTAAAAAGCGAAAATGAAGATTGCTCCACGTTCGCCGCAATTGTGAACAAACATTGCGATGACTTTAAATTGTCAGAATTGATTCCGGACAATTTTAAGTGTCTTATTTTCGTACAGGGATTAGTCTCAGCCAAGGACAGTAAAATGCGAAAAAGAATGCTCACGAAGCTTCAAAACAAGCCTGAATTAACGCTACAAAAATTGTCAGAAGACTGCCAAAAATGCTTGAGTATAAAAAAAGACTCTAAGGATATCGAGGAATCGGGAGTAGCAAACATACGTAAGTTGAACAAAAAGTTACGTTTTTCACCCCACCCACAAAGAAAAACAAAAAATTTACGATAAAGAAAATACCACAGGGTATAAGGCGATTAATGACAGTGATCAAAGCAAATATAAGCCCCCCCCCCACACACAGACCATCGGCATGTTAAAGATGTGGTGAATTCAACTAGAATAATGCAGAAACAAAAAGCACACTAGTAGGGTAAGAACTACTAGAATTGACTACGAAGACAGACTAAACACAAGAAAATACGTGGAACTCGAGATCTTAAATAAGAAGATATAATTACAATTAGACTCAGAATCGGATCTAACTATAATTAATTTACAGACATGGGGGAAGTTAAATAGACTGACCATGATGCATACACAGAAAATCGCCAGGGGCGGGGGCGTATCAATTTCGAAGGAGAAGTAATTCTAAACGTAAAATTCCATGATAAAACGAAAAAAATTGAAGATATTTGTAATGAAAGACACAGAAAATTTGGTGAGCACAGATTGGATGTAAAAATTTGACGTATGGGATTTACGTCAAATTTTTACATCCAATCTGTGCTCACCAATGCTTATGGGACAGAACTTTTCTACGGCTTACTTAGACAACATTTTAATCAAAAGCGATAATGTAGAAGAACACGAAACGCATATTAACGAAGTCTTTAAAAGAACTTAGGATTTTAGTTTTAAAGTGAAGGAGAAAAAATGCGATTTTTTTTCTAAAAGAAATCGTGTATCTAGGCCATATAATCAATGAAAGTGGCAGAAAACCAGATCCAGGTAGGGCATCTGCAATAAAAAAAATATGCCTGAGTCGAAAAATGTCGCAGAGTTGCAAAGCTTTCTTGGTCCAGCGAACTATTACGGTGAATTCATTGAAAACATGCACAAATTCAGGGCTCCCCTCAATGAATTATAGAAAAAGATAAAAAATGAATCTGGACGGAAGATTGTCAGAAAGCTTTTAAGGAGATCATAAAGAAATTAACGACTGATCTAGCACTGGCGCATTTTGATTCCAAACTAGAAATTATCATTGCTAGTGACGCAAGCTCACACGGAGTGGGAGTTTGTATATTACACAAGATGCAGGATGACACGAGGAAACCTATAACTCACGCATCTAAATCGTTGTTACCAGCAGAGAGGAATTATTCGCAAATTGAGAAAGAAGCGTTTGGCATAATATTCGCCATAACTCGCTTCCACAGATACATATATGGAAGAGAGTTTACTCTTCAAACTGACCATAAAGTTCTTCTCACTATATTCGGATTGAAAAAAAGAGTACCAATTTACACAGCCAACAGACTTTTGAGATGGGGAACTATATTATTGAATTATAATTTCAAACTAGAGTTCCTACCGTCGAAGAAAATTGGCCATGCGGATGGATTATCTAGATTGGCACCTGCGAAATGCGAACCTCTGGAAGACTCAGTAATAGCGGCTTTGCGAGCTGAAGACGAAATAAGTAAAGTTCTAAACAATACAGTAAGGAAATTACCAGTGACCTTGTTAGAAATCAGAAGAGAAGCTGAAATGGATGAATTCATACGAAGTACAAAGAGAAAAATAGAAGAAAAAGAAAGAAATCTAGCGGAGTGATTTTCAATTTGTAATCACGTATTACTTTATAATGAAAGAGTGGTCATACCCAAATGTATACAAAGACGAATTCTGAAGGACTTTCATCTAGGACACCCAGTGAAAAATCGTATGAAAGCGTTAATGAGAAGTTTCGTGTATTGGTCTAATATGGATAACGATATTACTCAAATGGTAGAAAAATGTAGAGGCTGTGCTGCGGCAGCAAAGGCAGCACCTACTATACAAAAACCATGGCCTAAGGTGAATCCATGCAAACTATGGATTCTATAGATGGATACTACTACTTGATAACGGTAGATAGCTTTAGCAAGTGGCCAGAATTTTTCAGATACAAAAACCCTCCGATGAAAACACTATTAATTGTCTATACGAGTTAATCGCAAGATTCGGCGTTGTAGATTGCCTTGTAATGGATAATGGCACCCAATTCACTTCGAGCGACTTTCAAGAATTCTGAGCGACTTATCAAGTCAAACATATTAAAATAGCACCATACCATCCACGATCTAACGGGCAAGCCGAAAGGTTTGTGGACACGCTTAAGAGAGCCTTGAAAAAAGCGAAGGGCGTGCCAACAGAAAGAGCCATACAACAGTTCCCACAAATCTACAGAATCACCCCGAACGGAAACACACCATCTGGCCTTTCGCCAGCTGAAGTGATTTTTGACCGCAAAATACGGTCTGTTTTTGATAAACTATTACCCAGCAAAAATAAAAACCGTTATACACCGATAATGCCTAAAAGATCCTTCAAACTAGGCGAACGGGTCTATTTTAGAATGTCCAAGAATAATATGGCATACTGGGAACCAGGTATGATAATAAACAGACTGGGGAATGTTCTATACACGATCCAAGGTGAAAAATTCACTCACAGGAGACACATAAATCAGATACAGAAAAGACGGGTAGAGGAACCAAACACGTCACCTTCCGAAAATGAAGACGCGATGGAGGCGATTTTCGAAGCCTTCGAAATTCGAAAACCACGAGTAGCCACGGAGATCAGAACAAGCAGAAAAAGAAAATTCACGGAACCACTAATAATACACCATAAGCGAAAAAAATATTAACTCCCCCCCAAAAAAAGAAGCTAAGGAGGGGGGTGTTGTGGGGCTCTCCCCTTTTTACATAAGATGGACTCGTCCAAAGTATACTTATACTGACAGAGAGAATACTTGCTGTTGAGATACGTGGAGATACGTTGAGACAGTTTGACAAATACGGTGACAGACACAGGGTGTTCTCAGAGAGAGAGAGAGAGAGAGAGAGAGAGAGAGAGAGAGATGAGAGAGAGAGATGGAGAGAGAGAGATGGAGAGTTGGAGATGATTACGGCTTTACTTACAGAGACTTGTACATATACTTTCTACTAACCCGCATTCCTGGACTACTAATCTTCACTTCAAGTCTGTATTCTTACGTTTAATACACTTATTTTTCTATCTCAATAACTGGCGTTGTTTATTTATTTGTGCAGGATTTCATTCACGGAATCCACAACTATAATGAAGATTAATAATATATCGCTTCGTGTTTAACAGTTAATAGAAGTAAATTAGATCACGTCACATCGGATTCACCTAGGTAGTGGTTGAGTTATGGAAGAAAGGTTTATTCTCCTATTTGTATTTTTCCCATTATTGGTATTATTATATTCAGGATATATAAATGACACCATATTTCATAGCCGAAAGTAAAGGGATTACGAACTTGATTTGTTCTCAGAGAGAGGTTTATGATACTGAATTATACACAAAACTACATATACATATTTACACGTGTCCCTCCCAAATAGAATATAACACATCTACACAACAAGCAGAGTGAAAGGAAAACGAAAAGATAGGGTCTTATGTATAATATAGAGATTCTTCTGTCCTGCGAGCCGGAGGTATTTTCAATAGCTGATGAAGATATATTTCCATATGAAAGCGGAGCCATAGGCTTGTAAGCTGAGCCACATGTCTGAGGGTGATTTAACCTCAACCCGGGCCGAGAGGCCTGAGCTAAGAAAGGTACTACTCTGACTACTTGAAGCTGAGTGGAGGACTGCCACTTTCGTTACTAGGTACTGGCGTCATTAAGTGTGCGTTACGTGACCCATGTGACTTCATCCCAACAAAGGGAGATAATTGAATTTTGTAACCCTAAATTATTATACACTGATTTATTCTTAGTTGCCACTCACTATGTTTCGGTCGTTGTAATTTCTGGCCTTCCTCTGGAAGATTCTACACAGTAGCATTTGTTATTTAGAAAGGGTGAGGCATTTTTAAAATGTCTACATTTCTCCTTTGTTCTGCAGAGTTTTGATAGACTACGAATAATCTCGCTTCCTTAAAAATAACCTAATTACAGATGAATTGGGCACATTTGAAAGAGTGATGAATAGTTCTCAGTCAGACCACTCGGCCAATCCAAATGAGAAGCTTTGCCTCTTAGTTCTTTGCGCATTTTCCAATGATTGCCCAACCCCAACGATACCTTCTTTTCACAATGAATTTTGTTGGAAAGATAGCGCTAGTCTTGATATGATCCATTTTAGGGTCTTCTTTTTATATGCCCTGACACTTAAGGATATGGGTGATCACTCTCAATCACTGTTGTGCCAACCATTTACACAAACTCGTCAAGTAGATTATTTGTTGCTCTCTCTCTCTCTCTTGCTTCCAGTATATCTTGTGAGCATTAAATTCACCAAACACTCTTTCTTCATTATGTTTCCTAGGAATTCCAAATGCTTCTAATTCTTTATAAGTGATATAATCGAATATGCATACACCTGAGTTTCCCCCTCACTGGAATATGATTGGCTGGTGTCTGTCATAAATACAGACGGACGTGTAGGTACGATAGAGTTTTAAGTCTGTGACGACGCCCATTGAACTACGCCATTGGCTATTCTATTGGTTTACACTTCTTACCTGTGACTACGACGAGTACCAGTCGATTACTGCTACTTGGTTATAGTAGCCAAAACCACTTAGCTACTTCGATATAATATATATCCGTTTTCGTGACATATCAATAAGTGTTTTTCTTTATATATATTTTTTCAGAATTCCGTCGTTGTTCACATATTCAGTCTATCGTTTATTCCTGCATAATTCTGTAGAACCACAATTTTGTAGACTCAAGTCTCTTCATTTTCCATATAGAGTACTTTTTCTCTAATTAAGGTGATTTAATTCTTACGTTCTGTCCTTTTTCATTCTTTTTAATATCTAGGTAGGTAAATGTATCGAATTTATTTTTTTAAATGAGTTAGAATCTGAATATGTATAATGTATGAATCAAAAACAAAAAAAAAACAAAAACGAACAGATTCTCCAGCAACAGTTGTGACCAGTAATATATGTTCTGTCTATAATAATGAATTTTTTAAATGACCGAACATGCTAACGATGAGTTCACTCAGTTTTCATCCGATATTCCTTCAACGATTCCTTTCGAGTTGGGCAACCACATTTTATCCATATTCTGCAAATTGTATTTCTGGAAAAATCTGAAGCAAAGTGCATGTGAATAATAATAAAAAAACATGTACAAGTCCAATCATAAAGTGCTTTCATAAATTCAAAAAAATGTCAGTGGGTCTTACTGCTTCTCAACTTAATCAATATGTTTCCTTCTTCTCGTCATAGAAGACTATACTTGCTACCGAACAGTCTCTGTGTACAATAATCACATTAGATAAAAAGCATGTTCGTTGTAAACATACAATACCAAATCGATAATGTTTAGTACCAACTAGAAAAAAAGAGAACCCAATCTCAAACAGGCTAGACACGAAATAACTCATTTTCTGTGGAATAGAAAAAAAATGTCTATCATGAGATGTTAAACCCAAATGAAAAACATAATACAGAGAGGCAATGTCGTCAATTCAGTCACTGAAAAAAATTACAGCAAAAACACGAATGGTTGATTAATAGAAAAGACGTGTTTCTGTTACAGGGAGGACCAAATACTGTTCGAGTCAGTCAGAAAAAAGTTTATAGCAATAAATATGGAGGTTTTTGCCTAATCCTCCTTACACTCCAGACATTGCTCCATCTGACTATCATCTTTTCAGATCATTACAACATTTTTTGAAGGACAAAAGTTTATTAATTTCGAAGAGATAAAATTGTTATTAGGTTATGTTAGTATCTTCTCTTGTTGCTGAGGTCTCAACACATTTGCAAAATAAGTGGGGATATGTTATCGATAAGGAGGGGAAATATTGTAATTTTTTTCCTACCCTCAAATATATATATATATATATATATATATATATATATATATATATGTGTGTGTGTGTGTGTGTGTGTGTGTGTGTGTGTGTGTGTATATATATATTATGAAATAGATTAAATCCGATATATTTTTAATTTATTTGTTTGAACGTTATTTTTTAAATGGATACTCAAATTTGAGTAGATGTTATATTTATTATAATATATATATGATTGTACGTGGGGGTGATATGCTGTCTACGTTGGTAGCGTGAGCTGTCAGCGTGAGAATCTCTTGCCGTGTCGAACTCTCTGACTTTGGGCAGAGAGAAACCCGGACGAGGCTATGTCGAAGGGCAGAGTCTCGTCCGGGGAGGTAGACAGATACCCGATCCCGGGTAATTGATTACTAAAATTAAATTTTCTACGAGACCACGGGTTCGGATTTGGCCTTGTGCCACATCCTACATCGTGGGGAGACAGGGAAATATCGTAATATGCTGTCTAAGTAGTGCACCACTAGCAGCGAGTATTGTATTTTTTTTATGTTATAAAGATTACAGTTTCATTTCCAACGTCTGCTTTGGTTATTCCTCCTTCAGTAACTCTTCCTGGGTTACAACAACAAAGAAAAAAGTTTGCTTATACAAAATGAAACAAACTGCAAAACATCACTTTTGGTTCAAAGAGAGACAGCATTAAATGCGAGCCAGGTCCACAAACACATCACTCAGAGTCACTATTTAAAACAGTAGGTAAATGCGTATGCAGACAGTCCCAAACCCAAAAACGCAAGATCAAAGCCCCAAATAATGATATGTTTTACTATGTAACACAGAAAACACACGTAACTATATATATATATATATATATATATATATATATATATATATATATATATATATAATCGACTCTCCTGTCGCGTTCGACGTATGAGGGTCAGGCCGATAAGTCCATAGGAAACCGACGTCCCGACACCGGCACATGAGATTTGTTTATAGTGGTGAAGGCCTTGTGCAGGACCAGCCACACTTTATATATATATATATATATATATATATATATATATATATATATATATATATATATTATATTAGTGGTCAATATATATATATATATATATATATATATATATATATATATTTCCAAGAGGATAGGATCCAGGTAGAGCTCATTGTCCAGGACAGAGCAAGAATGTAATATAAAACAAACACTAATATTCCATGGTTATAATTTATTACACTCGAATCGTAATCACGATCCAATTCATCAGACCTACAAATTCAAAAAGCTTTTTGAATTTGTAGGTCTGATTAATTGGATTGTGATTACGATTCCAATATAATAAATTATAACCATGAAATATTAGTGTTTGAGCCTTTTTATATTATATTATCTTATTATATATATATATATATATATATATATATATATATAGAGAGAGAGAGAGAGATAGAGAGAGAGAGAGAGAGAGAGAGACAGACAGAGAGAGACAGAGATAAAGAGAGCGAGGGTAATAAAGTTACAGAAAAAGATTCTAATAGTTTAATATTCTTTCAAATTGAATCACCGGTTCCCGAATGACCAGTAAATTTACACACCGCCGAGCCTGGTCGTCACTTAGATAGGTGACCTTTTAGGAATACCAGATCATGTATCTTGGATGTGAGAGTGGTATTGCTTGCGGTAATATCGCATTGAAATACCGGTTAGCGTACGCTCAACGATATGAAGCAACATCGAGCCTGGTCTCTACTTAGATGTGTGACTGTTTAGGAAGACCAGGTGTTGTTAGCTTGGATGTGTGGGGGGTATGGCTTGCGGCCATTACACATTGAAACACTCGTTTTTGTAAGAACAATGACGTTAATGATTATCAACACCTGGTCAGTATCTAGAAGGGCAAACCTTTGGAAATAATTGATGTTATAGGCTTGGATGTGCTTGTGGTGGAATTGTTAATGACTCAGATCGGAGAGCCGAGTTCCAACTCAAGTTGGGTTCGTTATATTATCTTACTCGCAAATACCCTGGGAAAAGGTTTAAATCCGTCTCTTTTCCTACCAGCTATGGGTTAATTAGTAAGACTTGTATCACTAAATCATTATTATCTAAAAAAATATTCTTACAATCTAAAAATATTTTCTGGCTTTAAATAACCTGAAAATGGTTGATAAGCCGTAGAAAACGAATCAATCAATGGAATACTAATTATCTACACAGGCATGTCTTTTAGATGTGTTTCCATTCTCTGGAATACAAATGCATAGAAAGTACCTTGGTATCAAAGTGAGGGATCATTTCGTATATTGAGTGTAGGATAGAACTGATCCCGCACTTTATATCCACACTTGTTTCTTGTTTGTTTATCAAATTCTGATTAGGTATGAATCCACCTCTTCTCCCACCAGCTATGGGTTAATTAGTAAGACTTGTATCATTCTTATCTAAAAAAAAAAAAAAATCTTCACATTATTTACATTATTCGGACTATTGTCCTCATCTTTGTCGCCATATTTATTACAACGTTTCGACCGCTGTACGCTCCGGCCTTCTTCAGGTGGTTCGGTTAGGGTTCCAACCAACTGAAGAAGGCCGGAGCGTACAACGGCCGAAACGTTGTCATAAATATGGCGACAAAGATGAGGACAACAGTCCAAATAATGTAAATAATGTACATAATACCTCATCTCAGAAATATAGACAGATATTGAAAAATATTCTTACAATCTAAAAATATTTTCTGGCTTTAAATAACCTACAAAGAAAAAGACATGCCCCAGAAATGGAGAAAACATCGAATACCACGAAATACAATGTAAAAATTCCTGTTTAATTTATAAATAAAATTATTTCAAAAATTTTCAGAATTAAAAAAAAAAACATTTACGAAATTGTTACACAAATCTAAGTCCAAATTCACCCTAGAAACTAAAAAAAAATGTCTGAAACGTGCACAAAAAGAAGAAATCATAAAACCAAACAGTGGCATATTTTTTTTTTACTGTTGAATAGTCATTATATAGCATTTTCTTGATTCAGCAGAAATTCTTAGTAAGACGGACAATGTTTAGACAGCATTGAGAATTTGTATTTAGACTCCTTGCCGCGTATTCAGAATCGTTAGACATCAGAAGCCTATCTCAAATTCAGTGTTAACCATTTATACCGAAATTGTTTGTTACCACGTCTTCTTAGAAAGTTTCCTTAGAATTCAGAAAGCCCTGAAAACGTATTGCAAAGGAGAAGCAGTGATATTTATTGGTCTTTTGACCGCGAACGAATGCCGGTCAGTTAGTAATTGACTTATGGTGATCCATTCCAGCGAGAATGTTTTAACAGAAATCAAAAATGGCGTCATGAATTAAATCCCATCATTTTCTCATGGGAAAGCTTAAGATCGTGTTATCTGAGATCAAAATGACCCTTATCACTGACAGACAAGGAGTAACATTTGCTTCTCCGGTGCGTAATACCGAAATCGAGCTGCTGAATATTCGGTGGAAATGGTTATATAGACAGTTAGTAAAGTCTGAAGACGTTCGTGAATTTTCTCATCCGAAAATAAAAAAAGTGCATCAGCAAATAAACGGTAGCCAATGTTTTTTTTAATAATTTCAGAAGTTTTTTCTAAGTTCAGACAGGTTATCAAAACGTCAATATATATATATATATATATATATATATATATATATATATATATATATATATATATATATATATGTGTGTGTGTGTGTGTGTGTGTGTACAAATAAATAAAAAAAATTAAGAGCAGCAGTTTACTGTCGTTTATTAGGCGTTAAATGTCATCGTTTATTAGGCATTAAATTACATCGTTTATTAGGCGCTAAATTACATCGTTTATTAGGTGTTAAATTACATCATTTATTAGGCGTTAAATTACATCGTTTATTAGGCGTTAAATTGCATCGTTTATTAAGCGTTAAATTACATAGTTTATTTAGGCGTTAAATTATATTGTTTATTTAGGCGTTAAATTATATTGTTTATTTAGCGTTAAATTACATCGTTTATTAGGCGTTAAATTACATCGATTATTAGGCGTTAAATTACATCGATTATTAGGCGTTAAATAACATCGTTTATTAGGCGTTAAATAACATCGTTTATTAGGCGTTATATTATATTGCTTCCCGTAATATCCTCCTTAGTTTATTTTGATTGTTCACATTTAGCCTGAAACATTCTTAAATTTAAAAAATACCTGAAAGCTAAGATATTTAATTCTATTTATAAATATATATCGCAAATAAAGCCATTACATTTACCTTGACAATGTCCATCAAAGGACAAAAGACGCTGGTAGAAAATAGCTTTCCTTTTGTCTTTTTACATATATCTATATCTAATTTATATCTTAATTTTTACACGCACACTCATATTGTACACGCACACACACACACACACATATATATATATATATATGTGTAGGATACAGGTTCGATTCCTGTCGGAGGGCGCATATTTTCTATGACAATTTCTCGGAGATTCAGGCCGGTAAATGATGTTTATTACTGTTTATTATAAACAGATCATTTACTTAAATATTTGTATCTATAAAAAAGAATGTATAATCATAAAAATGTCTTTGCCCATTTCATAATGTGTGACGTCATTTGTTTACATTTGGATACGCATTGAACAGATATGTATACACGTGAGAGAATCATGGAAGATTGTAGTTTATAAGCAGTAAAATCGAACTTGCTTACAGAATGCTCCTCTGTGGCGAAATCGGCAAAAGCACGTCAGGCTATATGACGGTTCCGTATAGGATACAGGTTCGATTCCTGTCGGAGGACGCATATTTTCTATGACAATTTCTCGGACATTCAGGCCGGTAAATGTTGTTTAATCCTTTTTATTGTAAACAGAGAATGTATATATAATATAAATAGTTATACTCGTTTGGAAAAACCATAGGTATTTTTGCTTGTAATTGAAAAAAACAATGCCCAAGGAAAAATAAGGGATAAAAAAAGCAAGAATTTCGCCATGAAATTGAGACGAAAACAATCGTCCTGAATTCAAGCTCAGAGTCCAAAGAAAAAAACCTCCAAAACGTGTAAAGCAAAAATAACTAAGCAAAGTGCTCAATACAATAAGTAGAGCAAACCTAACTATGCACCTAAAGAGCCAGGTAAACCTACCTAGGTTTCACTTATACGGATCGTCAGGGTAAGCTGGCCAGCGTACCCTGACGATCATTTAATCATACATCAATACACTGTTATAAAATTTGGGAATAATCATACAAAATATATTTCAGAAATATAAAAAAAAACAACGCAATGACACGAACTGCAGTGTTAAGACGCGAGGAATGGATATTTACAAATTATTAGGTGATATCAGTTTTATATAATGATTTAGCACCAATATTCAAATATTGTATTCGTTGACAATGTCTTCTCTTTTCCACGACTGTCGGAAACGAACGCACATATATATTAACTTCAAGACGGCACTTTTTGTTGAATACGAATTAAGCATAATGCTGTTTGCCTTGAATTGAATGACAAGTAATAAAACTTATCCAAACAAAACCATTTTTTTGTGTTGTCGATAGAGGCTCCTGTCATTAAAACATTTAAAGCGTAAAACTAGACTTATGAGTTCGTTGTCCACAGAAGGTTAATTTGATATTTATTTATATTTACTTGTTTCTATCGGAATATGCAACTGATTAGCCACATAAAATTATGCCTTAATCTGTTAGTTGTTCATAGAGAGTTGTTTTCAGTTTCTGTTATAATATGCATTTTTCATTTAGAAGTTGTGAGATTAAGACTGAAAATATGCTTTAACCTTGTCAGTTGCACCGCAGGAATTAGACATACTGTCTCTTCCTTAACATTTTCAGCTGCTATTGTCAGTGACAAAACAACCTGAAAGGGTTTTATGTTGTCAGTTTGTTTTTACTGTTCATTTACAGTTGTCAAGGAAATCATCTTTATTCATAATGGCCATCGATTATCTCCTGAGGATGAGAGTAATTGTGTAAATTATCACGATCGTCAGGGTACCTTGGCGATTAACTACTGTTATGTTTTGTCTCTATCATCTATTTTTGTTCGTTGTTTCTTCGTGTTGTTCCACTTCTACTGTGATTATCCTGAATTAAGCATTAGAAGCATCGGAGACTTATTTGTTGGGTAAGGGCAGAGAAGAAAAGAAAGAGTAACAAACGCTATTTTTTTTTTTTTTTACTGAAGATAGGAACTTTCTTTTAGGGATTTTGGGCCATATATTTTCCTACTTATAAGTGGCCGAGTGGTTAGAACTTTTGCTTTCTAACCATGAGACCCGGGTTCGAATCCCGGGTCGATTTGATTTCATGATACTATTGGCGTATAGGGGCGATCCCAGCGTGCTGCAGCTTTAGAAACCATATCACTAGTGAACTGAAGCCGTCGATGGTTGAGCTAGCACGAAAGCACATGCCAGCGTGGAAGAGGCTTTGAGCGTACTGGACTTGTTCGCCTTGTTAATCACGCCAGATAATGCACTCTTCCAGAAACTGTAACTATGGCCCGTTCAGGATAGTTGCAGTATAAACAGACATAAATGTACCTGAGCAGGCACTTGCAATAGGGATTGTCTAGCCGACCTAGACAGACACAATGGGATCAACCTGTATTAGTATTAGTATTTAAGATGGAGGTTGAGGAGGGTTTTGTTTGTAAAATGTTATCATTGCTGCTAATACCGATGTTTGTTTTTCAAGCTCAAGTTAAAGCCAAGATTCTTATGCTGCTTTTCAAAGCGGATATAAAATATTTTTCCAACTCAGTCCTGCTCACTTGGTCTTACCCTATTAATCTATTTTTTCGCTCTTGCCGGAAATGCAACTTGAACGAACATTATGTCAAAATGATAACGTTAAGTAATCATAATGTTTTCCAGTTGGAATTTCAACGGATTTCATACAACTGCGGGCCGTAACGCCTACTTTTTTTTGTAGTGTCTAATTTTTCGAGAGGCTATCCCATTGTTGTTGACCATGGCACCAGAAACAAAAGTTTGTATGCACCAGCATTACCCGACATCTAAATCTAAACGATCTCTTTCATCTAGATGGTTGCCATTTTTTGTTAGGGTTTATTTCCCTAAAGCTAACAGTACATGGTGTTCTACAGCCGGAACAAGTCGAAGTACTGATCAGGCTCGAGGCTGTTTAAATTCGCTGATCGAAAGATAACGACTGCTTTCGGAGAGTGTTTTTTTTTCACGGTTCATGTTGTAATGTAAAGGGTATTAGATAATGATTTTTTAGACACGTAGAAAATCTACACGTACACCGTTTCCGCATATTAGATCATACATGTTAGATCATACATGTTAGATCATACAAAAATGGCTAAAAACTCTCCTCTCCGGTCTTTTCAAGAGGTTTATCCCTTGATTCATTTTTAGGATTGGGTTTTTATTTCCTTCTAAATTCTACTTCCACTCTTCACTTTTAACGTATCGGAGTAAACTCTGAAATTATATTTACTATTTTTTAATCCTCAATAAGAGTAGATAGGTTCGACTATCGTCCGGTTCACACTCCTCTCTGGTTTTTTGGACAGCAGTAGAGGTGTATAACTTTTTCCTTGCTTAGGATTAGGAGTCCTGTTCCTTCTAAATTATTTTTTTCATTTTCATTTCAGCCTCTTTCATGTTAGTTCCATTATCGTTTTGTTTGCGATGAATTATTTAAAAATATATTTAAAAATATTGTTTTTTCTCGGCTCATTCCTGATACATATGAGCAGGTTGGTTATAAATTATTCAAGCATACACACACGCATAAACATAAACACATTTCATTCTTTCGTTTTCGGATTTGATGAAGTGTTGAATGGCAAAATACATAAATCTATTTTCAATCAAATCTATTCCTTGAAACGTTTCTATTTCTCTGTATATATATATATATATATATATATATATATATAGTTAAGTTACTATAGTTAAGTGCTATCTGATGATCCGGCGTCCTTTAAAAGGGCTCTGGTGAAATAAATTATTATAATGGTACCTTAAAGTGGTCTGTTTTTTTTTAAATATATATATATATATATATATATATATATATATATATATATATATATATATATATATGCATGTATGTATATATATATATATTCAGACATATATTATTAAATATAACAGACAACGAATGTCTATTATGTTTGATCTTGAGTCTTTCTAATCTTCGTAGAGTGGATTTAGTTTTCGGGAGAAAATAAAGACAAAAACTGCCCAATATTTGGATATTTTTTATTATGTGGTTCCTCGCTCTAAGCTTTATTATGTGGTTCCTCGATCTAAGCTTTCGGCTTTTTTGAGCCATCATCAGAGTGGTTATATGGACATTACAACAGAGATATTCAGCATCAAAGATGACATCCTGTTATGTTTGCATAGAAGTTTGCTATGCGATGATGACGGTCGCGGAATACTAGACGCAGGTCGTAAATTCGTAATTTTAAATTTTAGGACATCTTTTTTTTTAAATTATTATATGGCACATTAAAAAATATAATACTTAATGACACTAATAAACCCCGCATATGTAAGATACATAGATGCCATTTTCATTTTAGTAAAAAATATTGATCAAATTTGAAAGTCACTCAAATTTACAGTTGAACTCCATATTATTAATAAAATTCCATTCCATGATGTATCTATTGGTTCTATCACACATAAATTTATTAATTCTCTATATAGGAAAACCACTGGAATTAACTCGTGTCTTCTTAATTATGATATTGAATGTCCTCAATGATATAAGTTAGCTGTTATAAAAGAAAAAGTTAATCAAACGCACACAATTCCATTCCTTCATGTATTTATTGATTCCAACACACATAAATTTATTAATTGTCTATGTAGAAAACACACAAGCATTAACTCGTGTCTTCTTAATTATAATAGAATGCCACCCAACGATATAAGTTAAACGTTATGAAAAAAAAATAATCCAACGCTCACAAATGATATCTTCCTCTAAAACGATATTCTATAAAGAATTACATAACATTAAACAAACACTTGTTAATAATGGATTCTCTAATTCCATCACTGATCAACAAATGAAAATGTATGTCAATAAACTTAATAATACCACTAACAAAATTTGATGATATAAATAATAATCGTTACCATAATAGTGTTCGTTAAAATAAACATAATATTATTAGTTTATACTATTTTAACCAAATGCATAATAATTATAAACATGATGAAATAATACTTAAAACCTAATAGGTAGAAATGTTAAACCCATTAATAATAATTAACTTAAGCTTAATTAAAGCAACTATACTAAGCTTAGAACGGTTGATGATCAAACATAATCGACATTCGTTGTCTGTTATATTTAACAATATATATATTTGAATAATGATCTGCTGCCCCAGTACCCCCACACACACAAACACACATATATATATATATATATATATATATATATATATATATATATATATATATATATATATATATATATATCTCGACTCTCCCGTCGAATTCGACGTATAAGGGTCAACCAGAGCAGTTCCTAAGAAACCGACAGCCCGACAACAGCACATGAGATTTGATTATAGTGGTGAAGGTTTCGTGCAAGACCATCGACACTTTTTCAATGGCCGAATATAGAGACCTGGTGCACTGCGTGCCACATGGTCCCCAAACGACCCTCCGCAGGTTTTGAATTCAGAGTTGTCCTTCTCCTAAACCAATTGCCATCCAAGGCTATAGAACCCAGTCTGTCCTGCTATTTTACCCATAGCTGGAGGAAGAAGAGGATTAACACCTTTCCCAAGGGCATTAGCACTTAAGTGAATGTAATGGATTCAACTGGAATTCGAACTCGGATCTCCGATTCCTCAATCCAAGCCGCTATCCATTATTCCTCTCTCTCTCTCTCTCTCTCTCTCTCTCTCTATATATATATATATATATATATATATATATATATATATATATATATATATATATATATATATATATATATATATATTGGTGTTTGATAGTATGTTTTGACTAATAATTATTGAATCTGAAAAAAAACAATATTCAATATTTATCGGAGTTATCTCTAAGTTTGTAATTTTGCCCTCGTTAGGACAATGAATATTTTTATATTGGTCATTTTTGCAAACTTTATTGAATATTTATATTGCCAATTTCATGAATGTTTTTTCCAAGATTCAAGCTGAGGACTTCTCACTGAACGTTACTTTACGCTATTTTAAAAGAATATCGATAAAGACATATATTATTTGCCAATGATTAGCTTCATATGATCCGGTAGACAATCAATATATTTAGATATCCAAATAAATTGGTGACAAATTATTTTCGTACACCTTCTCGATGGCAATCGCTTTGATGTGCGATTGCTATATAAATCTGCCACCGAACACTAAGGAACCAAGTTTCAGACAATGAAAAGTAGATAAAGCTGAATGCCAGAGATATTGGGCTGTGCGAAATTACATATCACAATATTATCAAAAATTAAAAACGTTTATACCGTGTATATGATTTTACTGAAAACGAGTCTTATCAACCCATTTCAAAGAAAACAAAAATGATTAAATTTCACTTAGTTATGTGCCATGCCTGATACACGCTTAGGCGATCATTTATCTTTGCGATACATGACTGACGAGGCAGTAGGTTACCATTTCTTTCTGCAGTAAACCAGTTGTCATCCAAGGCGATAGAATCGGGTCTGTCCTGCTATTTAACCCATATTTGGGGGAAGAAGAATTAGATTCAGTGTGAATGTAATGGATTTGACTGGAATTCGTGCTCGGCTGTCAGATTCCTCAATCTGAGCCGCTATCCATTACTCCACCGTAAATAGCAATATTTATTTAATGAAACAATCGTGAACATCCATTGATGAAAGGCGTCCTAAATGAAAGAAAAGTCGTAGCACTTAGTATAATGCTAGTTAACACACACACACACACACACACACACACACACACACACATATATATATATATATATATATATATATATATATATATTTAGGTAACTACACTCGTCTCGGAAAACCTTCGGTTACTTGATTTGCTAATGATCAAATCAAGGAAAAAAATGGTTTAAAAAAAATGAAAGAGCTAGAAACATGAACGTCTGTCGAAAATAATCGTACAGGATACAGGTCCAAAGCCGCCACCCCCACCAAAAAAAAAACCTGATACGAGTAATGAACTAACTAAAAAAGTGCTCAATACAATAGTAGAGCAGACCTAGTCAAACCTAGAGAGCCAGACAAACCTACTGACGATCCGCTTAGGTGAAACCTTGTTAGGGTTATCTGGCTCTCTAGGTTTGACTGAGTATATATATATATATATATATATATATATATATATATATATATATATATATATATATATATAATAGTGATATATATATATTTTTATATATCACGAAAGAGTTTACTTGTGACGCTTTTCGTCCTTCAGGACTAAATCGGACTAAATTTGTTATGTTGGTACACACATGCGCACGAATGAGGGGTGCTGGGAATTTTAGATTTTTTTAATATCTAACCGAATTCATTTAGAGTCTTTTCCTTTTTCTTTCCATCGCTTTTGTTAGTAGGTATCCCACACTGTGATATTAGAAGATATGCCAGGAATGGCGAAATGTTGTAAAAAGCCACAGGACAAAGAGAAGATCTTGTCTGTTTTTTTAATCAAACATTTGTCAAAGCATTAAGTATCAAAGGTGTTTTTACGCAATAAATGTACTCTCCAGTAGCAATTTACTGGTTTTCTTCAATGAAAAAATCCTTATATATATATATATATATATATATATATATATATATATATATATGGTTTGTTAGCTCTATCTCTGATATTGAGCGCTTTCTGATAAATACCGCGCATATAATATATAAATAATTATATCTATATATATATATATATATATATATTTATATACACACACTTTTCATATATATATATATATATATATATATATATATATATATATATATATTGTTTGAATAAAAGACAGACCACGTTAAGATTCCATGTAATAAGCTATTTCACCATAACCCTTTAACAGGGTTCTGGATCATCAGACTTTACTTCCAAAAGCTGAAATGAAAAATGAAAAGAAATTCACACGTTTTTTACGGACCTCATCAAGTATACGTAAAGTTAACGAAGTGAGGAAGTGAGGTGGGAGAGAGGATATGAGTGTGTCATATGTATCATTTTAGTTGGTTTCATTGTCGGCTAGATGTTGCTCAAATTTAACGCGTCTCGTCTCTAGATATAGATGGCTAAGGGGTGAATGATAAGAACGGCATTAAAGGAAGAAGTTACAACAACCCCAATAAATTACACGACTAAGAATTTGAATGAAACCTGTCGTGTAATTTATTGGGGTTCCGTTTAAATATGATCACGTCGTCGTCACGTGGGCGATGTTGTGAAAACGTATTCGAAGATAATTTCCAAATATTAAAATATTAAGAAAAGTCGATTGAGCTATTTTATATAAACAGTTCAAGAAATCCCTTCCGTTGATATAGGAATACGCAGAGATCAATAGGTTCTTATATCTTCATACAAGCTTGAAGTCCACCACGTTACAAAGCAAGTCAAAAATGATTTCAAAATATCAGAACGATGGAACAATTTAAAAAAAAAACAGTTCGATAATAAATCCTTTCCTTACTTGATCAATAGATTCTTATATTTTCGTACGGGCTTGAAGTCTTCTATGTTATAAAGTAAATTCAGGTTTGTATTTCCAGTAGACAGTATGTAAGCAAATATATGGATATAGATCCGACAGTATGAAGAAAAATATACAGAAAAAAGAAACAAAAATCTTAATATGCAATTATGCTGTATTAATGTTAATATAAAGTCAACGTCGGACGTTTCCATATATTTTAGACCATCTTCAGGACATTTTCATTTAAACATAATTAACATTTCATAATTAACATTAACATAATTAATATTTCAGTTATATATATCTATCTATATATATATATACCGTCAAAATCTCTCCCTCTCTCTCTCTCTCTCCCTCTCTCTCTGAGGAAACAAGAAAAATTCCGAGCGAAATAAAATATAATCAATCGGGTACTCTGTTTTTTATTTAACTTACACATACACACACAACAGACAGACGAATACACGCACACACACACACACACACACACACACACACACACACATATATATATATATATATATATATATATATATATATATATATGGGGTGGGGAGTTTGCGTAAGCATTTGCAGCAAGGTAAATTGATTTCTACCGTAGTCCACAGAGGGCGTTAATGATGAATTTTCCTTAAAGAAGTAGAGAACCGTTATAGCATTTTCAATGACAATGGCTATGCAGCGAAAGGCAAAATTAAACGCTTTAAGACACAGGTAGAATTTAGTCCTATTCTGTGTCCCGTATATTTGAAGTTGCCTTGGCTGTGCAGGAAATATCAGACCCTTGTCAACAGTGTGTCAGCCTGTTTTACATCAGGTGTTTCGGAGGTTAGATTACGTGCTGTTTTCGCGACTAATCCGGTTTTTCCCTAGTTTGCCAAAGATGGTTTGTCCTACCTCCAAGGCAGTTCAGTGATTTATAACTTCAAATATCACTGCGAGGCTCTGTAGGACGAACCAATCAGCAACTCGAAAACCGGGAAAGGGAGACATGTTAAGACGGGATATTTTTCATTGCAATACGCGTTGTACTCAGCCTGTTCACGACTTACAGCCATTGGTCAACATTTACTATACATTCCGGAGTGTTAGGCAAGATATAATGGCCATTCGTTTACTGGCTTGTGCAGAACTCACTACGGTCAGCATTTACGCATATTAGAAAATGTTCGCTAACCATACATGCAAACATTTGCCACAAAACTCAGCAACTCCCGACTGCAGTTATTTTGAATTGTTTCTAACATCTTGCCCGTAAGACTTTTTAGCCACTGGTCAAATCACTAAAATTAAAATAAAATTTCTTACCGGAAAATCGAGTTTTTTTTTCCCGTCGTTCAATTTGCTTTTCTTTATCTTATTTCTTTTCTCGCGCGCATGACAGTCCTGTTCAAAGTTTTTCTCATCAGAGAAAAACCGAAAAAATTCTTGTTCTTGGTGTTCTAACTTGTTCAATATGAGCTTTCCGTGGATCAGATGGTTATCTTCTGTTTTTGCAAGCAGGAATTTGCCTCTCCGCCTCACATATGACTTATATCGAAGGTCTTTATGCGCAATTCTGTTATTGTGCCTAGAAATTTTGGGCTGTTTAGCAATGGCGTTAATTAACTTTCTTGGTTTGTTATCGATAATTCTCTGGATCATTCGTACACATTTAGGTTTTTCTGATTGCATTACGACCCTTAGAAGGAGTTTATTTTTGACTACTGCTGTAGAACCCCTGTCATTATCACCCAGCTCTTTGCGAACAAAAGACGTTGCAACTTTCAGGAAGCGAGCAATCTATAAATCACTACACCCTGCATTTATGTCATCGATTACATCATGCCTTTTCATTTGCTGAGTTAGATTGATGTTTACCATCTCTTATCTGAAAAGAAACGAGAATCAAAACAAGTTAGAATAAAAGCGTTATTAAAAGACGTACCGTCAAAAAACTGATCAACCCTGTATTATGACAATAAGGGGTCACCAACGAAATAGTAGAACCAAAAACTGACGACGAAATCTGTTTTGTACTTTGACATTTGGCCGACACACATTTAACCGAACGGACATTTAGCCGAAAATGTTGTAGCGTACTTACATGCATGTCACACTATTTACCGCAATGTGCTACATATATTTATATTGATTTACTGTATTAATTAATAATTTTTCATTTTTTTGATTTCTATTCTGTATATATTTTACTTCAAATATTACTGTAAGATGATAAGTATTTTGAGAAAAAGAATATTTTATTACAGCAAAAATCTTAAGCTTTTACCATATGAAAGATCTTTCAATATCGCTTTTAATGACAATTTATCTTAAAGGGATGAACTAGCATTTATCTTACTGTTAAATACGAATTTAAATAATTAGGTGCTACTTTTTACCGAAATACAGTCAATTATTTTTAAAATACTAATTTCAATAAACAAATATTGAAATAAAACTTTTAACTTTAAATTTAGTAATTTAATCACTTGAAATTTAGTAGTAATTATTAGTCCTATTCTAGTTTATAATACTGCTAATTAAAATACTTGCTTGTTAGTATTTTTACTTGTACTTTTTCGGTGAAATGTCTGTCGGCCAAATGTCCGTTTGGATGAATTTCTCTTGGCCAAATGTCAGGCTATGATCTGTTTGTATTAAAAATTTTCTTACGGGCAAAATTTCTTCCAAAGGAGGACGAAAAGGAAGCTGAAATCGGAATCAAAATTCGTAACACTGAATTTTATTAAGTGAAAATTAAATATAAAAAAAAGAGAAATATTTTACGGTAATATTTATGCTCAAAACACTGGAACCTATAACTTTTCATAAGGAAGCCCAAATCAGAAACAAAATTTGTAACACTCAAGCTTATTAACCGAAAAATAAATAGAAAAAAAAAAAGAAAACATTCCCGCTCAAAACACTGTAGATCTATCACTTTCCATAAAAAATCAGCTTCAAAACAGGGTGTCCTAAAAAATTTGACATCATTTTAAAAGGAATTATCTTGAAAACTACTAAGTCTAGCTCAATGAAATTCAACAGTTTAGGTGTTGAACATCATAAGTTTATTATGGGACTGATTGCATAAGGGTTCAATATGTGTATCTCCTGTGACATGGCACACGTCAAGTCAGTAAATAAGCTCTTGTCAAACACGCTGATATTGAAGATGGTCTACCAGATCATTTAGCGCTGCAAAAGTAGCCTTTCTCTTTTAAATTTTCATACCAAGTCCAAATGTATTTGCCAGTTATTGAAGTTTTTACAAATTTTGCATTGAAGGCACGCTACACAGTCTTGGGTGTCTATGTACGAACATATTCCAAGACGCAAAATGACTTCTCTTTGTGAGTGAACGGCATGGCTCAACCTGAAAACAGAACAAAAATAAAACTGCATATAAAATATTGATCTGTTTCTGTACGTTCTGTGAAAATTTGAGATTATTTCAACATGAATTGCCAAAATTATTGGTCTAAGAAATGATCTCAAATGTTCTGGGACACCTTGTATATCGCAGACAGGACGCTACGGAGCAGGTCACCAATCATAACTATTTAGTAACACACTTATAAACCCAAAGCTAAAAAAATAACTTTGATTAAGTAAGATATAGATTTTATGATAGTGTCTTTTTATGACCTCTTGCTGGTAAAATTGTTTTCCCTTGATTTAAAGCCGTTTGTTTTGCCATTTTTAAGGGCATTACGAGATTGTCATGTAAATGACATCGTTGCAAACAATTATCGACCATTAGCACAGAATAGATTAATTAAGGGGTCGGTTTAAATGGAATATAACATCTAATATTCTTCTCTTACTATTTACCCTTCCTTATTCTTTTCTTTGGTATTGTTCGTTTTGCACCTTCGTCTAACTTCTGTCTTTTCCATTTTCGGCTTCTTCTTTCTTCTGTTTCTTCCAGTTCTTCTTTCTCCTCCTCCTTCTTTCTTCTTCTTCTTTCATGATTTTTTTCTTGTACTTCTTCAGTAAAAACTAAAAGAAAAAAATGATAACATAATAGAAAGAGTTGTTTTTAAAGAATCATTATTTTTGCGTTTGATTCACTCGACGGGGGAATGTCACGCCCACGAAGAAACAGTCCCTTTTTTCAGGAAATTTGCTATTCTCTCAACCCGGAAACTCACAGTGGATAACGGGTTGCCAGATTTATTTCAGCTGTGCACATAAGCCGACGTCGAACGCTTATCGACATTGAATAGATAACATTTACTTTCTCGTCGCTCGTCAAATGTCAGCTGAATGTAAACACGCATTTAGATTCGGCCTGGTTCCTCGTTTCCGGGATTCTTCGACTATACAATTGATCGCCATTTGTGTTGTCGAGATCTGTTGCAATGTGAACAGAATTCTCTAAATGTGCAGCTGCAGAATCTTATGGCATCGACGAACACAGCAGAAAGAAGCCTTCGCCTTATTTTCCGAATAAAAACCGTTTCATTCCTCTCAAAATACATCAGCTACCTTAGAAAGAAATAAACGATTCTATATTCTAGCGGCTTAATGAATGAAGTGTTAAAGTAGGTTTCATGTCATGTTCTTCAAATAAGTAACGACGATATTAACGACCAAACAGGAGGTCTGATCAAAAAGTATCGGGGCTGTTTCTATAGTAACGGAGCTAACATGCGCAAGACGCTTACCAAAGCTTGTCCTCGAACTTTGTCGCGCTTATATAGTGCGTTATAAGGTTCTCGCTTACTTCAATTGCTTGTAGCATTACTTTGAAGGAAAGTGTGTAGAGTGTGGTCGTCTCGCTATACTACCATCGAGCGGTCAGGGAAATCGTCTCATCCTTACTTTTATGGAATCCTTCTGGAAATGTCTTCTCACGAAAACTGACTTTCTCAGACACCTTAACTCGGGACTCAGGAATGGAGATTGTGGATCTGGGGACACCATTGCAGAACCGAACATTGAGGAAAGAGATTGTCAAAGGCGTTCCGACCAACCATAGGGAAGTCGAAGGATGATGATGATGATGATGATGATAACTACACCACAGAGTTTTCATCAGTGAGCAATGTGCAGCAATGTCTGGCGAAGAACGCTGTTCCCCAGGTCTGACAATCACTATATTCTCCAAGTTTTTTTTATATATTGGCGACAGAGTTCAAGTTCAATCTGTTCCAATCGACTTCGTACTTTAGCTTTGTTTCTATAGCAACAGTCCCGATAAATTTTGATTAAACCTCGTACTAAACACTACAATTTTTTAAAATCGAATTCACACCAAGCAAGGCAGTATTGTTACAGGATGTCGAAGAATTAGAGACAGAAATATTAATGATGAGCAAAAAGAGAAGAGGTGGATAATAGATAGCGATTGACATTACATTTAAATGTTTGCAGATCAAAGTTCGCTGGGAAGCATGGAGCCGGATGGGAGTTCCAGAAGCAAGAATTACGAGAGAAGAAACTGTTAGCATAGAACTTACGGTGCCATCTAGCTAGCTCAACTTTTAATTGAAGAAATCTCGATGCTAGTTCATTTCTGCACTTAAATTTAAAAAAAAAACTTTAGGTATCATAGCTAAGAAAGATATTTATTTGTAATATTTACAAAATGTGGCACAAGGCCAAAATGGGGAATGGGGAAAATGACAGTCTTCTTCTGTCTTAACTATAAACTTACCTAGCCACAAACACTGACCCACACATACCACAATATTCCTAACACCAAAAAAAAAAAAAAACGCGTTTTTACTTAATTATTACATATTCCATAATACCTCAGTGTGTCTATGTAAATCCTAACTAGTCACCATATGTACAATTTATTGAATGTGGGGGGAGTGTTTTTGGATCTTACCCATAATAATAATAATAATGGACTATTCCATACTTAATAAATACTGCGCCTCAGGCGTAGGCAAGGAGACCGTCGTTCACTTTTGAACCCACTGTTCGGTTAAACTCTCTTCCTACGATTGGGCCAAAATATAGCCCATTTGAACCCGTATAAACGGGTTCTGGGCCGGTTTTACCTCCCCGAATTAGACTCCACCCTGGGCTATTTTTTGGCCGAGCCTAATGGCTTGGGAATGCCCACGTTAAAAAGGCCTTGTGGCACATGACAACCTCGTGGGGGGATGACTGAATATCGTCAGTCGTTCAACTCTTGAGCGACTATGCGGTTGTACTCTCTTCCTACGGGCGGGAGGAACCCGAAGTAGGCTACGACGAAGGGCGGAGTCTTCTTCGGGGTGGTAAAACCGGCCCTGAACCCGTTTATACTGGTTCAAATGGGCTATATTTAGCCAAGCCTAATGGCTCAGGAATGCCCACGTTAAAAAGGCCTTGTGCCACATGACACCCTCGTGGTAGGGTGACTGAATATCGACATTCGTTCAACTCTTGTGCGACTGTGCGGTTGTACTCTCTTCTTACGGGCGGGAGGAACCCGAAGGAGGCTACGCTGAAGGGTGGAGTCTCCTTCGGAGAGTTTATACCGGCCCTGAACACGTCTATATGGGTTCAAATGGGCTATTTTTTGGCCGAGCTCAATGGCTAAGGAATCCCCACATTAAAAAGTCCTTGTGCCACATGACACCCTCGTAGGGGGTGACTGAATATCGTCAGTCGTTCAAATGTGAACCGACTGTTCGATTAAACTCTCTTCCTACGGGCGGAAGGAACCCGAAGACAGCTACGCCAAAGGGCGGTGTCTCCTTCGGTGAAGTAAAATTTGCCCTGAACCCGTTTATACGGGTTCAAATGGGCTCTTTTTTAACCGAGCCTAATGGCTCGGGAATGCCCACGTTAAAAAGGCCTTGTGCCACATGAGACCCTCGTGGTATGGTGACTGAATATCGTCAGTCGTTCAACTCTTGAGCGACTATGCGGTTGTACTCTCTTCCCACGGGCGGGAGGAACCCGAAGTAGGCTACGATGAAGGGCGGAGTCTCTTTCGGGGAGGTTAAACCGGCTCAGAACCCGTTTATACGGGTTCAAATGGGCCAATTTTTGGATGAGCCTCATGGCTCGAGAATGCCCACGTTAAAAAGGCCTTGTACCACATGACACCCTCGTGGGGATGGGTGACTGAATATCGTCAGTAGTTCAAGTCGAGTCAAGAGCCGAGTCAGAAGCAGTCCGAAACAGAGTCGCGTTCAGACAATTACTGCAAGACATTGGAATAGTGATCCTGTTCGAGACTACATTGTTCTCTCTACTAAACCTGATTTTTCATACTAACACTTTCTACTTCTCTGTATTTATTCCTGTTTGTAATATATCTGTTTTTTCCATATCCGTGTTCGAGTTCTTCTTTATTGGTTCTACCTTGGACTATCACCGTGGTAAAATGAACCAGACCATAACAGAGGGGGATATAACAACAATTTAAAAAAAAATCAAAACTAGCTCCAATGAGTATTTACAATATGAAAACAAAACTATTTACAAGTAACCAAATCAAATAATGTTAGTAATAAAGCTATAAGCTCATACAAACAATGAATATGAAAGTATTTATATAAAAGACATTAAGAGTCAACCTTATGGCAGTTGTAAAGTAATGCAATCCGACAGGCCTGAACATGGCTAATGATATTACTGATTCTTCATTGGATTTTGTCAAGGTAAATTATCTTGGGTGTATAGATCCGTGATAACAAATTTAGCAGACGTGATAAAGAAATAGAACACAGAATAGGCTGTACTCGGAGTAGGTTCGTTCAACACTACACATTTCTGTACAACCAATACATTAACCTGAGAACTGGAGTCATCTTCCTGAATAGTCTCGTCAGATAGAGACTTTACTATGGATGTCATACATGTTGACGAACCAATTCAGAAATATCTAAAGACAGCTTTCTCCGCTCCATGATTAAAACTGGGTTCAGGCTAATGAAGCCTGTGAATCTTGTCGGTGACCATCCTTCGAACCTTGTGGAATGGCGCTACAGATTCGCAGAGAACTGTATCAGATAAAGGAAACTACATCATTTGAGGACTTACAGCAACAGCTAAAGTGAATAGCACATATAACTCAAAGAGAAAACAATGGCATAATCAAGATGTTGACTTTCCACACTACTTCAAATTAAGTGCTCGGAAGGAAACCCTCACAAGTACCGGAAAAAGCGATAGCAGTTACTAGATATGAGGAGCCTATTTTCCCGAAAAAAAATTTTTAAAGTAATAATTTTATAAATTTGCCTTCTGCTTTACTCTGTAATTCTCGCCTTCAATATATCCTGAGTGTGTCAAATCTCGCATGCTATCTTTTTTCGGTAATTGTATTTTTTTCTTTCCATTTTCCTTAAAACTTCCTCATCTTTTGCATGTACCCCAATGGTTTTCGTAGCGTACTTTAGTAGAACCACATCTCTGTTGCTTCGAATAATATATTTATCTGCCAGTAGATTGATAACCTCTAGTACTTTGACAGTATTTTCTATGTCTCTAATAAAATGTTACCGTTTATTAATACTTTGTTTAGTCTTTTAGGACAGTTTCCGTTGAGAATAATTATACATAGGATTCTCTTTTTTCGTCCGGTTTTTACTGTTTGTTGTTGCATACATATTATAGTTTGTCTGTGGGGGACCCATGTAAAAGTATAGGAAGGAAACCCTCACCAGTACTGGAAAAGTTGATAGCAGCTACTGAACACGGGGAGCCTATTTTCCTGAAAGATTGTTTTTAAAGAAATAATTTTATAAATTTGTCTTCTGTTTTCGTCTACAATTCTCGCATTCGATATATCCTTCGATGTATAATTTTGTGTACGACTTAGCGGCATAAAACTCTCTCTGAGAACCAAGCATACTTGTCATTATTTTTCATTTCAGCCATTCCATTCCGTCCGTGAATTACAGTGTTATTATATCAGGGATATATAATACTGCTCATAATGGGGGAAGTGGGAGCGTGATAATATACCATTCTTCTATAGCGCACACATTATCTAATGACTTAAGCGACATTTGATATTATTAATCTCTATTATCTGGTGATGTACTCGACGCGTGCTGATATTATTAAACCCTATTAACAGTTTTTTATCCGTATGTAGATATCTTGCTCGTCGAATAAGTTATAGATTATTTTAATATTCTTCCCAAACAAATAATTGATGAAACAAATATTAACATCCTCTATTTTTCTCTACAAAACTGTATATAAATATAACTTTTCATGACTTTGTATCTTTCACAAACCGACACTGTTGTTCGCCTATTTCTGGTGTAAATCGGTTTCAAGATCTGTTCATCGGAACCTTTTTACAATGGTTGGAATCAGACATTTTTAGAAAGCGTTTTGTATTTGGAAATACTAAGTAGAGTCATCGTATGTAGAGTAGTTAATTTACTCGATTGTTGAATATCAATCGCATTTTGACAATTATTCATTGTCTTTAAAAGAAACAAAAGTTGCCAAGAAATAAAGAAACACTGACGTTCAGTGCACGTCCAATTATATATATATATATATATATATATATATATATATAAAGAAAGAAAGAACAGTAAGATATATAATCCGGTGTTCTTGTTATTTTTTATTTTTATTTTTACAAAACAGTGCTCAATGTAAATTCAAATTTAAAGAGCATAAATATCATAAATTAACTGATTTAAAATAGTTTTTTTCGCTACACAGTAATAAACATGTTTCAAAAATGTAAGCTAAAAACTTTAAATTTAATTATATTATTAAATTAAAGGCATTAGTTCCGTTTCACCTTCAAGCGAATATTGGAGTTACTTATATTTAAATTTAATGAGTTTTAAACGCATGTATAAATTCATAATTTATTGTTTCCAAGGATACAGAGAAATCCAATCATTCATACAGGGGTGGTAGCGTGTTCATTTTTATTAACTATTGTTGTATCAATTATGAGTTAATAAAAATAAACACGCTATCATTTTTGAAACATGGTTACTACTGTGTAGCGAAAAAAATCCGTTAATTTATAATATATATATATATATATATATATATATATATATATATATATTTATATATATGAACAGGCATAGAGAACTAGCTAGGTATCTAACTAGATACATAGATATGAACAAGTATAAATAGATAGATAGATATGAACAGGTATATATATATATATATATATATATATATATATACATACACACACACACACACACGCAGGGAGCCGGATATGAAGTCAGGGGAAAAGGTTGGGGTAAGGATTAGAAGAAAGGCTAGAACGTGAACTTGTAAAGCACTGTAGCAGTCGTTCTCAAAATTAAATTAAATAATAATAATAATAATATATATATATATATATATATATATATATATATATATATATATATATATATATATATATATATATATAACTTAAATCCTCAAATTTATATAAATAAATAAATAAAATACACAGACACACACACTGAATAGCTGAATATTTTGGTAATCACGAAATAAATTATCACCGAAATGAATATTTAAGTTTTTCTTCTTCTTATATATATATATATATATATATATATATATATATATATATATATATATATATATATATAATGTTTATGCTTCCGTGCCATGCGTTTCAAATAGGACCAAATCAGAGAATAGGCAAATGCGGGCAACAAGCACGTCATAACGACCTGCTTGAAGTAGATGGAGCTCAACAGCTCAGGAAGATGGTACATCAAGATGAAGGAAAACCCTTCGCTGCCTTGCGGTTATATCAATGCGTGGAGAGGTCTATCCATGTGTATCCAAACAAAAAAAACCGATGTACTTCGAGCCCCGAAGGCGGTTGACTAACAACATTGTCAACTTTCCGGCTCCAAATTTATTTTTCTATGTTCGTCGATGTAGGCTTTTAGATTCCTAGATGTCTCGCCGACATAATTTTTTTCTATTTCGCAAGTACATAAGAGAGACCTATATTGTCTCAACCCTTTACACTCGTTTGTAATACGCAGGAAGAAAAACGGGCATAACTTTGATTTTATTAATACCACGCGAATTAAAATGAACGTAATTATTTACGCAGGAAATATTTCGATGGAATCATGATAAATATCTACTCTCTATAAACAGACGTCAAACGCAGCGTATTACATCAACAACTTTTATAAACTCTATACTTAAAAAAATCTAAGATATGTCTACCTACTAATACCACCACTACCAACATGCTGACAACCGCCAAGCATACATAAAAATGGCTGCAACTACTACACACACGAGCGCACACACAAAAGCAAACGAATATACATTATCATCCGAATCCTACATAAATGAACTACAGAGTGCGATGTGCAAATTACCCCAATTTTATGTTATTAATTTCGCGCATGGGGTAGACTATTCTACTTCCACGTGCCATGTTTTTAATGGATTTCAGTTATCAGTTATATCCTGTTAATTTTTCCTCTGAAAGTTCTCCACTGCCTTAACCTCAAGGACACATGGCACAGTGGATAAAGGCGTTAGTTAGATCCAGAACCCAAAGAGTGTGAGTTCAATAACCGGTTAAGGCAGTGGGAAACTTTCAGAGGGAAAATTAACAGGAGATAACTGAGAACTGACATCCATTAAAACCATGGCACGTGGAATTAGAACAGTCTACCCAAGTGAGCGAAATAAAGCGTTCAGTTCGACATTCCAACCACCTGAAGAAAGCCGGAGCGTACAACGGCCGAAACGTTGTAATAACTATATATATATATATATATATATATATATATATATATATATATATAAATAAAAAAAAGAAAGAACAGTAAGATATGGTTGGAACTGTGTAGCGAAAATAACCATATTTTAAATCAATTAATTTATAATATATATATATATATATATATATATATATATATAGATAGATAGATAGATAGATAGATAGATATCTGGACACTCGTAATCGGTCACGATGACTTGTGACTTTGTGCTAGAACAGCTATCGACGGTCACCAAGGGTTCCGTTTACCCTGTTTCACTCATAAGTGGTAGGGTTTTCAGGCATTTTTTAAAGGTGCCGCACGCTCGAGTCCGCTAACATCAGGAAATCTTCTTTCTGACAATTCAACCATGGTCAGAATGCAAATGCTCTAACTACTCGGCCACGTTCTCACATACATACATAGATAGATAGATACTTATGTTTCATAGAGTGTTCAAACATATTTAAGAAACTACATCTCGACAAACCTCGTTTAAATATAAGAAAAGCATGACTTACACGGAAAAATGTCAAATAATTCGTAACCTGGAATAATGGCAAATAACTTGCTCGAGAATAGAACATATTAAAACGAGTTCGTGAAGGATATGATTTCTCATCGGATTTCTTTAAATTGTACTGCGAGATAATTTTAAGTCGTCTAGAATAACTCTCAGGATGTATTGCCGATGGACGTAATAATGACTACATATAGAATGCAGGAGGCACTGTCTTGATTAACAGAAAAGACTATTAGACGATGTCGCTAATGAAGCATGAAGAAAAGATTAATCATTAACTGTAAGGAAAGAGAATTCATAGTTCAGAGGAAAAACAGGCCGCCAAAAGTGTGAGCTATATATATGGGTTGTCAAAATTAAACAGCTTCAGAAATCTCGGTAGAACAGTAACGCAACGAAATAGGCAACAAAAAATCTGAAGGTATATATGAATAGCAAAATCTGCATTTCAGAAGATAAGCAGAGTATCAATGGTTTAGAAAATGTCTTTAGAATTAATGAACACATTTCTGAACTACTATGTAATATAATATAATGGCCTGTTGAAAAATCTTCCAGCTGAAAGGAACATTTTAGGCGATGGATGTTGAAAATACTATAGATGAACAATGACTCGTACCAGAAAGAACAATTAGGCTTTGTTAAAGTTGTTACGGGTCGTCTGCTAAGTGAGGTGTATCAGAAGGTCAATTTTTATAAGGTGAAAGTTATGCGTGTTTGCAATTTGGATTATCCCACAACAAATAAATTACACAAAGAACATAAGGACAATTGCATAGCAAGGAATGACTGAACAACGTGATTAAAGATCAACAATAAAGAGATTTTTATATACAATAAATACACATGCAAAGATAAATAGAATTTTTGTTGGTTTGGTAATTGAGATAATGTTGTGAAGAATGTTAGTGCAGAATTGTGGTAAGTAAATGCTGATGCTTTTGGCTTGTTATTAAAATTAAAATAATTTTTATTTCTGCGTAGTAAAATATCAAAATGTATTGTTCAACTGTTAGTGTGTGCGTGCGTGTGCGTGTGTTATTTAGGAATCAGAATTAAAGTTGTTAAGAGTTGTTTTCCTTTAACTGATAGGCTAAATTGATGAATGTACAATTGCTTTGACGTAGTGAAAATGTTCACTATTTAAGTCAATTGTAGGTGATGAATATCAACGCGGACAATGGTTATTGGAATGCTGGGTTGGGTTTGTTGAGAAACTTTAAGTGTTTGCGAGTCAGTAAATTGAACAGCGTGGAGTTTGTATGGATCTCTTGAAATTTGATGACTGACTGACTTCAATTGAATAATGTGTTTGTTTATATAGAGTTGGGTGTTTTAAAAATTCGGCTCCAGGGACCTTAGGCGGGGAAAGGTTCTGTTGTGACTTTGCTGCAGTTTTAACAAATGCAAGATTGAATTTTACTGAAACGAAATGTTGATTTGTTAAGGCTTTGTTTTATAGAAGGAAACATTTTTTCCGAAAGGGGTGGAACGGTAATATGAAAGATTCCATAAAGTTACTGAAGCAAGACATGTAATGTTACCGGTCAGAATGCTATTCATTTTCGGTGACCGGATGCATTATACACAAGTAAATTCAAAACGTAAATGATGATGTTCCTCAGTTTATGTTAACCAACACACGCTGGCCAGGATCATCAGCAGCAGACAAGCGTTCCGGAAACACATCACAGCACACCTCCGTTTCTAGTAAAATAAAGCAGAAAACAACATATGTGTATGAAGTATTTTTTACTTAGAATGATTTGAATTCTCATAACCTGAAGTATATTCCACAACTCGTGTGACACTCTTCAATATATACCGGTAATCCTGTTGGTATTTCAAAAGCAATACTTTAGCGATGTAAACACTTGCGAAACATAGATAAATGTAATTTTTCGATAGGAAAAAATCTATTTTTTTTTCATTTATTTAAAGTATTTCCTAATTTTAAATGGCATATATAGTGGATGAAGTTTTGCTCTTCATGTAGCGATAAAAGGAATGAAACTTAGGCTACGTAGTGGATGATGTTTTGCTCTTCATGTAGCGATAAAAGGAATGAAACTTAGGCTACGTAGAAGTTAGGCTAAGGGTATAGGAGCTACCGATATCAGGCAAGAACGAAAACAAATGTACAGTATCTAAATTTTCGTATTAAATACTGTGTTTGTTTTCTCACCATTTTATGGGTAGCTTTGTACAAAGAAAAAAAAAGAATGAAAACGATTTACTTGCCATAAAAAATATGACCAGAATCGTGCCCTGCTCTGCAATAGTTTACTACGGTAGGCCTACAAGTAGTGCTCAGAAGCTGGGGTAGCCTTATACACGAAAAAAGGTTTTTCACAAAAAAAAAAATTCAAAGGTCGCACTCTACCTGAAATAGGATTATACATAAGTATGTGTGGTGCCCAAAAAGACGAGTACGTCAAGGATATGTTTTTTAGGCTATATATTAGATACATTACAAAAAATAAAAGTGGTATCTATCAGTGAGATATATATATATATATATATATATATATATATATATATATATATCGTAAAAATACAGATTATTTCTGAATTTATGAACAGGAGTGTTTACGCTTTTTAAAGCGGACAGTAACCACAACTTGTATTTGAGTAAGGCATACTAAAGGCTTCAATAAGGAGAATCAAGTAAAAAAAAAAAAGGTTTGAAGAGAATGCAATGTGGAAAACATATCGGATTTCATTCATATCTTTCGGAAATTTCTTAAGATGATTGTGACAGCACGTTGTACTTCTGTTCTATTCAAGAGGCAAAAAAAAAATGCTTTTGGCATGCGTATCGATGAAGAGCTCCGATCGTTGTACAAGGGCTTCAGAAACGCACACGATGAGCGAGGAAGGAATAGAGAAAACTGAATTTAGATAGATACAAACACACGCACATGCATATATATATATATATATATATATATATATATATATATATAGACACTCTGACGTGGTGTAATGGTTAGCAAGAGAGCTCGGTTCGCACTGGGTGCCCCATAATTTCGACTTAGTGCTACATGTTAGCTACCCTTAGAAAATCATCATACATGCATATATATATATATATATATATATATATATATATATGAATAAATATACTCTTAAGGTGTGTTATATTATTGGAATAAAGTGCTCAATATCAGAAATAGAGCGTGTATGAATATAAAAGTGGACATTGAAGTCAACACTGAGATGCCACTGGCTGTTTCATGCTAGACGCAATCGTCAGGCCTGAGGATTGCGTCTAGCATGAAAACAGCCCATTGCATCTAAGTGTTGACTTCAATGTTCATTTTTACATACATACATATATATATATATATATATATATATATATATATATATATATATATATATATATGTGTGTGTGTGTGTGTGTGTGTGTGTGTAAGATGACAACTGTAAAAAATAGTTTTTTCAAACGCGTTTCGTCTTCCGTATTTTCGAGGCAAAAATGAAATCGAAATGTTTTTGTTGTTATAGCAACATTAAAAAATCCAAATTTAAAAAAAAAATAGAGACGCTTCTGCGTAAGCTTCTTTCTGATTAATATAATTTTTTTTATGCTAAGTGTTTTTTTCTTTTCATGTCGACAATATAGTTGAAGTCCCAGATCAGTTCTGTGGACAAGACAAATTAGTATAAGATGACAACTGGAAAAAAAATCTTAGTTTTTTTGACGACGCGATTCAGTTTCTGACTTTTTCGCGGCAAAAATGAAATCGAAATTTTTTTGTTGTTATTGTAGAACAATCACGGTGTAAAGATAAACATTCAGTTGTGGAATAAGCTGAGAAAAAGACTCCTCCACCTGGAGAAAGAGAGCTATTTATGGTGCCATGGAGCATCTCATTGTGTTCAAGTGGGATAGTCCATTGCTTGGGCTGTGATTGGCTGCTAGTACATGAGTGGAGGTATTTCTGTATAAATTCCAGCTTGATTCCAGTCAGTTTTCGGGGTTTGTATTGAGTTACAACCTGCTTTATTTTTGTCTGCCAGCTGGACGCTAGCTGGAGTCCTTACGCCCGTAAGTGTTGTTATTCTATTGTTATTCTACAGTTATAGTTACATTGCAAACTCTAAATTATAAAATAGAGATTTCTTTTTTAAATTTCAATTCGCATTTTGTAATGTAACTAACATTTCATCAATCAACTTGATTCTTTTCATAAACCCTAGTCTTCGTTCAATATGCTGTTATACACGGGTTTCTAACCCTGATTTTTTCATCAAATGTGGTTTCGGTGGTATTGAATCCTTTCTGAGGAAATCACAGTTCAGATGGGCTGGTCATGTCATCAGAATGAGTCATGATCGGATGACGAAAATCCTCATGTACAGCTAACTTTTTCATGGTAAGCGTAATGTAGGCCGCTTACGCTTCAAGGATAAACGAAAATACAATTTAATTGCTTCAAAAATCCCTATAAAGGAGTTCGAACTTGCTGTTGAAAACCGTGCAAACAAGAGAAACACCTGTTCTCGAGGTGTAACTAGCTTGGAAAGTCTCGTCTCAACCATCTGAGAGGATTAATAATTAACATTAAATCTCGGGTTAATACATCAGCCCATACGATGCTCAACCCTTCAGTATGTCCCTCGTGTGGACCTGTTTGCAAATTCCGTGCAGGATTGTTTTCTCATACGAAACATAAACATAAAAACTGAACTGAGAGACACTCATACGTCGAAAACGATGGGAGATTCCCTCATCCATCATATATTATTTAATTACTTTTGGATAGCCAAAGATGTATTCCAGAAGATAAAGAGAGAATTAAGAAACCGAAAATTTTCGTTAAAAACAAAGAAAATTGTACAGATATGTTACGTTATATAACTTTTCCTGTATGGCAGAGAATGTTGCATAGTCTCATCAAAGATGAAGAAGAGACTTAAAGCGACAGAAACCAAGAAAAGTGTACTGAACTTTTATGTGATATCTCACCTCCTGTATTTAACGTTGTTAATTATATTAACGTTGTTAATTTAATTTTGAAACACTGAACTTGTTTTACATTCAAGGACTCAGAATCAGATGTAACTGGGGATCTCATGACCTCTCCACACCACATAACTCCGATCACTGTCTTTTAATTTATAGGATGCAAGGTAGTTTTTGGTAACATTTATAGGAAAAAAATCTCTTATAAGCAGTCAAATACTATAGGGCAAGATAGACATTTTTCATCTCTCTCGTTTATCAGCCAATACATATATATTTGTTGAAATCGGTTGAAAAATATAGGAAATCCGATCCAATATATAAACGAACAGACACACACAAACAACCTGGTTTTTTATAATAAGTATGATTTAGATTGTAACAAGAGGATCCCCTGAGCACATATTGATGCATTGTTGTCAATGGTGATAAACAAAAATAGCTGCTTCAGCTGTTGGCAAGCTACTTTATTTCATTGCAATTTTTGACACTTAAGTATCGTAAGTATGAATACTTAATCAAACAAAAATAATCAGCATGTGCTAACAAATGCATAGTATATAGCAGTATTGTTCTTAATATGTCTATCATAATGATGCTGTTTTATGATCAGTTGTTTAAGAAATAAGAAAGGAAGTAATGTTACTTAAGCAGGTGCTACTGTTGCAGGAAATTTGTTTCCTGTAAACATTCTTGTATCCCAACTGCATGAATAGCTTCTCTCAAAATGTTAATTTATTTTTAACAATTTTTCAAGGATTCAGAATCAGATGTAATTGGGGAGCTCATGTTCACCCCACACCCCAAACTTATAACTCCCATCACTTACCTTCAATCTATAGGATGCAAGGTAGTTTATAGGGGAGGGGAACTCTTATAAGCAGCCAAATACGGTAGGTCAAGCTGGGAATTTTTCAGCTCTCTCTTTTATCATCCAATACATATATAATCTCTTATAATAATTCTCATGAGAAAGGTATTAGATGACTTTAGACATTTTCCGATTTGGTTAAGTAATATGCTAAACTTGTTATATGTGAGCTACATATTGAAGATATCAGAATCGAGAAGGTACAGAAGTCACAGAAGTGTTTTAGCAAATGACGGAAAATATGACACTTGAATCAGAAGTTGCATTGGAATAGCAAAAAATGCCTCCTAAAAGCTAAGCAAAGTATTAAGGAACAGGACAATTATGTTAGCAGTTCAGCACTTTTGTTTCTATATAATATCAATCCTCATATATGGCAGTGAATGTTGGATAGTCTCCTCACAGATGAAGAAGAGGCTTAACCCTCTAGGTTTTTCCTGTCCCTGTAAATATCTGCTCTCAGTGTTCAACCCACCCCATGTATACTCTTCCATAATATATGATGTGAAAATTTACTATGCCAATTTAAAATACTTCCACCGACACAATTAAAAACAAAAAAATTAATAAAAATTTTGAATATTTTAAAAAGTATTCCTTGTATTTCATCGCCCTTCCCACTATCCCGAATTTACCCTCCCACTGAATAGCCTATTTCAGCATCAAAACCTTGACTAATCATCACAGACCAGGAAGTGCCAAATTTCTAGTAACTACTAGCAGTAGAGCGTTGCCCGGGGATGTAACAGTAAGAGAAAGATCAAATATAGACCATCATAAAGACTGAAAAATAAAATTGACAAAGATTATTGTTTAAGGTTGACGGACATGCATGTCTTAATTATTATTTTTTTTTTTTTACGAATTGGTCAAACCCAAACTCAAACAAAAACATTGTTTTCAATCGTTATGAGTCTACCGATTGAATAGAATTTTATTATAAACAATTGTCTTGTAAATGGAATTTTTAAAGCATTCTGAATGTAAAAATAAAGAAAAAAGTGTGCAAAACAATAAGAAACACTACCTGCCAAAAAAAGTGAAGTTTTGTTGAAATCGGTTGAAAAATCCGATCCCATATATAAACGAACACACACACACACACACACACACACACACACAACCTGGATTTTATAATAAGTATAATTCGATATGAGTTGTCCCCCTTTCATTCTCGCGACAGAGATGCCTCTTAATCGTGTTTTTAAATTGATTTCGTGCAAGAACAATTGTGTTTTTCCAATTTTTGGTGCTGTCAGAACCACCACAAGGTAATTTTACGTAGTCCTGTGAAGTTTTGTTGAAATCGGTTGAAAAATATAGGAAATCCGATCCAATATATAAACGAACAGACACACACAAACAACCTGGTTTTTTATAATAAGTATGATTTAGATTGTAACAAGAGGATCTCTGAGCACATATTGATGCGTTGTTGTCAATAGTGATAAACAAAAATGGCTGCTTCAGCTGTTGGCAAGCTACTTTATTTCATTGCAATTTTTGACACTTAAGTATCGTAAGTATGAATACTTAATCAAACAAAAATAATCGGCATGTGCTAACAAATGCATAGTATATAGCAGTATTGTTTTTAATATGTCTATCATAATGGTGCTGTTTTATGATCAGTTGTTTAAGAAATAAGAAAGGAAGTAATGTTACTTAAGCAGGTGAAACTGTTTCCTGTCAACATCCTTGTATCGCAACTGCATGAATAGCTTCTCTCAAAACGTTAATTTAATTTTGAAACACTGGACATGTTTGACTTTCAATGACAGTGAATGCTGGATAATCTCCTCACAGATGAAGAAGAGACTTGAAGCGACAGAAATATGATTCTACAGAAGGCAGTTTAAAATACCATGGATCATGTCTTAGAGAAAATGCAAAAAAAAAAGGGAAGACAAAAAGGCAACCCGGGCCATTGGGAATGCGATCTTTGCCATCTCTTAACAAAAGGTCAGTCAGTGATTAGGTCACTGACCCTTCTCCTTCTAAAATGATACCCTTACGAACGTGTCCACACTAAGTGCTCGATCACAATCTTCTGCTCTAACACATAGACAATAGGCCAAAAACTCAAATCACCCTGAGCCGGTGGAGGTGCCGCGCCAGCATCTTCTGCCTCATTTTCGCCATCACACAAGAAAATGTCTGAATCTTCTTCAGTGAACCAACCCATTTTCAGATTACCACCATTAAAAGGGTGCTCACTTCCTGTTCATCACAATTTTCTGCTCCTACCCAAACTCCTCCACAAACACCACAGAAAAAAGTACGCAAAAGAGGCAAAGACGCCCTTGGATGGAAACTGTAAAAGCTAAAACATCAAAATGGGCTTAGAGTGGCGGAGAATAGCGGCCCAAATAAAAAGAGAGAAGGTTGTATCTGAAATAAAATTCATAAATTAATTTTTTATGGTTAGGTAAGGAATGGTAAATAATAATTTCAGACTATTATCTTTTAGTGGCAGTGCATTTGGCTCAGACCTTCTGAGGCTGATTTTGGAGTCAGCTTGTATAAAAAAAAGGGATGTCTGGAAATGTCAGAGTTGGAAAGTGTTTTCGAGGAGTTAAGTTTTACACGCCGAAGAATGCAGACGCGTTAATTTCGTATGTGGATACTGCTTTGCAGTGAGGTTGGATAGCAACCCCACGGACTACTTAAAAAATGTACACGACGACGTGTTTAACAAAATAGATACGTGAAAAATCCCTTTTGTTGAACTTCTCATTTTACCTCCGAACAAACCAACTAGCAATCAACCAACCGGCAGAAGACAGCCGAGAGAGAAGAATGCAACTTTATTTTGGAATTGACCCCGTCAAACAAGAGACCTCCAGAACGAAGGTGGGGGGGTGCTGTACAACAGATAGTTGAGGACGCCGTTAGACATTCCTCCCCTCTCGGCAGAATTGTTTCAGTTTCTTTGTTTTCTCGTATTGCACATACGAGAAAACAAAGAAACTGAAACAATTCTGCTCAGAGAGGGTACCTGTTTTTTTTCACCCCTCTCTATATAGAGCACTTAAATTAACTTTTCCGTGGGATATCTGGGCTCCCGAATTTGACGGTCACATTAAGACTGAAACAGTCCAGGGGTCAGTGGACGAGAACATCGGTATCCTCAATTCAAAAAATTTATTTCAACTACATTCCTGATATAGATCGCCGGGGACTACATTTGGTACTAATTACCCGGATGTAACTTTCGGGACATTATAGACAAGCTGGATCGTGTCGATAAGTTCCGGAATGAGATTCCACGCGAGGTAATGTGGACTTGGACTAAAAGGATCAGTCTAGCTTTGATGTTGCATTCATTTTTTTTTTTTCTACATTGACCGAGTCGTATTAAGGAGAGTCTACTTGGGGATTTTAGTATGTTGTTGTGGTACGATCCACCTAATTTACTTAGTGGAGTACCGACCATATAAATATGGGTTGGTACCGGAAGACGTGGAGAGAAGGAAGAAGAGATCGAATCTAGAGACTCTGCCCGACTGCGATTAAGACAACCCATTCTGCAGGAACCGTCTTCCCAAGAATATACCAAAAACTAACTGTAAATATTGTGTACCTTTTCCTTGTTTCAATACATTTTGTTTACGTACATTTTGTGTTGTATTATTATTATTCCATGCTTATCCAAGCTTCAACATCTGTCCAAGTCTTCATTTCATAGAAAGATTTTCAGGATTAGCTTTTACTAACTGTAATGCGTAATTAACGGGGCCGTGGTTGGGAATAAGTATGTGGCACCATGCATATCCTGACGATTTGAAGGAAATATTCATAAATATATGATTTATTTTTTTTACGGTTTGTCAACCATTTGATAATTATTTAGAGCTGAAAAATATTTGGGTTTTGAGAATAATTCTTTCTTTAAGTTCAAGCGATCTAGAAGAAAGAAAGAAAAAATAATACAAAAACCAGGTCATAAGCGAGCACACACACGCTCGACTGATACATAACAGATGTTGGAAGATATCCAGGTCAAGCACCTGACCTACTTCCGTGTCCACGAAAAATGAAGTTTGTTATCAATTTGGTTGAAGAAACAAAGTTTAGGGAAAATTAAAAAAATATGATCGGTAATAGGTGGGAAGTGTATCTAAGGATATGAAGACAAACCTATTAATACGAAAACATAGGCAATTCCAGAATTGAAAAAAAAAGCTACACAAGATGATGTTGGCTGAAAATGTTTTTTTGAGATAATGAAAATTTTTATTATCAGGCCTTTGGCCGGAAAAGAAAAAGTGAAATATTTTTATTCGTTCCAAAACGCCAAAAGGTCTGAGAAATTTCTTTCTTTGATCATATCCAATTAGCGATAAACTGCTTGACAAATACCACGTGTTAAAAAAAGCCGGAAGTGTCATCGCAGTCGCTTAAAATAAGGGCAATTTAAAATTTTGTTTCTTTAAGCAAGGTGTATCTTCCCCCAGAACAAAGCCACGGATTGTCAACACCCGACCAGGACGTCATTGGCTCAATAAGATCACGTGGTGCACGAGGGAGGAGGAAAGATACCCGACCAGGACCTCATTGGCCGAGAGCGGTCACGTGACGCACGAGGAGAATCGGTCGACGCCCTTGTCAGAAGGGTAAGTGTGAGGAGCCGATAAGAAGAAGCGGGGAAGCGGGTATACGCCCTCAGAGACACAATAAGGAAGTAGGAGTGAAAGTGAATTACCGAAAATGGAAAATCCCTAACCAGAAATAAGAAGGGTGGATACGTATTTAGAATTATCAAGAAAACCCTGGCGCCGACAGACCCACCCCAGTTTTTGACTGCATCAATAAAAGCGGGACCCCAACCGACAGAAATTAGAGTTTGCGCCGCGGACGGCGAGGGAGATCAGCCGCGGACGGCGGGCAGGATTCCCCCCCCCTAGCGGGCAGGAGAGGCCAGCTCGTTTGGCCGAAGTGAAGCAGCTTGTTTAGCCGAAGTGAAGCAGCTCGTTTGGCCTAAGTGGAGAAGTTGGAATCAGACCAAGCCGAAGAGAAGAAGTTAATTCGCGCACTGACGGCGGAGAAGAGATCAGCCGCGGACGGCGAGCGGATTGCAGTTTGAGCCGTGAACGACAAGCAGAGATGAGCGCCCAGTGTTGAAACCGCATCAAGATAGCTAACCAAGATTCACGCACACTTCTGGACTCTTCTTCAACCAAGAACAAGTAGTTTGAAGAGCGACTTAGAATCAGACCACAGAAATAAGTTTTTTTCGACTTTCGTCCAAAGACACATCGAAACACAAATTTCTTAAAGAGCAGACAACTGGAAGCCTTAAAGTTGCCTAGTAAAAGCGTTGTGCCACAATCCACAGAACGGGTCGAGAAGTAGACATAGTCCTATGTATCGAGCAAAGAGACATAAAAGTTTGTTACCTTTTTCTTGATACGTTGGACCTTGTGAGTTTTTATTTTATTTCTTTTTTTTTAATATACATAATTGTGTGTTATCACCCCCGTTAGACTCAACTTGCATTACGGCCCCCAAGCCCAGTTTGATCTCGTCTGTCTAAGATCAAGTCACAACGTGGGTAGGTAGACCGGAGATCAGTGCAGTTACCCTGGTAACCAGGCGTTGGAAGCAGGTTGGGAACGACGAGGCTGGTATCAATCTAACCAAAGGGTTAGAACGTCACGTTTGGAGCAGCGAGGAGCGAACACCTGACGCCGCGGTAAAGACGTCACAACTGGTGCTGTCCGTGACCAGAATATCAGAGTCTGGGGAGCACGTGACGTCACAACTGGTGTCGTGACCATAGGATCAGAACCCTGGACCACGTCACGTCACAATTGGCGCCGCGAACGAGATCGAACGACACAGTCGACGCTGCGACTGGGGACGACGTCACAGTAGTCGGCTAACCTTAAGTCTGGTATTAGGCCATTTGTTGCTGCTTATAGTAAGCGGCCCAACTAAGCTAGATTAGCAGAGCAAACAGCACAAGAATCTAGAGTATAAAGTGTTGTAAAATCGGAAGATTGTGTGAAAATAGCTGCAGTTAGGACAGAATCTGTCTATATTTCTGAGATGAGATATTATGTACATTATTTACATTATTCGGACTATTGTTCTCATCTTTTTCCTCAAGGACACATGACACAATGGATAAAGACGTTGGTTAGATACAGTGACAGGACCCAAAGAGTGTGAGTTCAATACCCGGTTAAGGCAGTGGAGATAACTGAGAACTGACATCCATTAAATATGGCACGTGGAACTAGAATAATAAATAAATAAATGAACTGATTAAGAAATATATATTAAGAAATATAATCTTAAGGTATGCTATATTTATGGGATAAAGTCTTCAATATCAGAGATAGGGCGTGTGTAAATAAAAAAGTGAACGTTTATATTTCTGACATGAGGTTTTATATTATTCGGACTATTGTCCTCATGTTTGTCGCCATATTTATTACACCGTTTCGGCCGTTGTACGCTCCGGCCTTCTTCAAGTGGTCGGAAAGTTGAACTGAACTCTTTATTTCGCTCACTATTAATAAATACGGCGACAAAGATGAGGACAATAGTTCGAATAATGTAAATAGTTTAATGTGGTAATTAGTTTTATATATATATATACTTGATCATCTAATTTTCTCTGCATTTGAATTTATATACTAAGATCAAACTAAATCTAAAGTTTAAAGGCGTTGGTTAAATCCAGTGACAGGACCCAAAGAGTGTGAGTTCAATACCCGGTTAAGGCAGTGGAGAACTTTCACAGGGAAATTAACAAGAGATAACTGATAACTGACATCTATTAAACATGGCTCGAGGAACTTGAACAGTCTACCCCAGTGAGAGAAATAAAGGGTTCAGTTTGACATTCCGACCACTTGAAGAAGGCCGGAGCGTACAACGCAGACTTAAAATTGTTCAGGAACGCAGATTTAAAATTGTTCATTAACGAATAGTTAAAATTATCCAGGAACGCAGTGTAAAAATTGTTCAGGAAGGCAGGGTTAAAATTGTTCAGAAAAGCCGGGTTAAAACTGTTGAGAAACGCAGACTTAAAATTGTTCAGGAACACAGATTTAAAATTGTTCAGGAACGTAAGTATAAAATTGTTCAGGAAAGAAGACTTAAAATTGTTCAGGTACGCAAGTTTCAAATTGTTCAGGATCGCAGCGTTAAAATTGTACAGGAACGCATTGTTAAAATTATCCAGGAACGCAGTGTTAAAATTGTTCAGGAAGACAGGGTTAAAATTGTTCACGTACGCAGGATTAAAATTGTTCACGTACGCAGGATTAAAATTGTTCAGGCACTCAGGATTAAAATTGTTCAGGGACGCTGGGTTAAAATTGTTCTGGAAAGCAGAGCTAAAATTATTCAGGTACGCAGAATTATAATTGTTCCGGAACGCAGGCCTGAAAGAGTTAATCCCACTGTATTTTTCACCCAGTTAACTGTGCAAGTACTCTTTATTAGCAATAGTTTTGTTTAGTTGTATAGATTTCTACATCATGTACATTGCGAAATTAATTCGTTTAGATATTCATCAACCCAGCCTATCCACAAAGATTGTACATATGGAAATAGGTAGGAATTTCTAGAGTAAATGTGACATTATGTTGTCTGTGTTGTGCATATGGAAAATGTTGGCAAAAAGAACGATATACGAACAATTGGGTCAGTGATTGAGGCTAGATTAGTGACCGATAGGACAAGTGAAGACCAGCCTCTCTCATCCTAATGCCAAATAAACACAAGAACACATAGTGTTCATTCCTTTTCAGTTGCTACACAACATTGCTACAGACAGAAACTGGACTAGAGGACAAAAACATTTTCTCCGCAAAATGCGAACCATGTAACCTTCAATCCGTTCGCACAACTGCCGTGCGCCGTTACTGTGAAAAAAAGATATACCCCAAGGACTTGACCGAGTCACCGCAGAGCAAGTACTTTGGCGTAAGTTTTTTGCCGACCCAGAGTGCTCCTTCTATCACGAGTATCGACTTGCTTTGAAAAACTTCACACAGGTTAAGAAGGCATCTCCGACACCCGACTGTTTTCCCCTAAAGCATTTTATCCTTTGTTAGCGCGGGGTGGGGGTGGTATGTTCTAGATACTCTAAGGGATGAATTCGGTTTGACGAATGTTGAGTTTCGCTCGCTGTGGCCTTGGGCGTCCGGGTACAGGTGTCTCAGTAAGGACAATGCATCACTCACCTGGATGTTGTTACGGAAGGTCCTCTCGAGGATCACATTTTGCCCTTAAGATAGATTTATACATTGTACAATAAATATCAGGCATTCAGATTTCCTTGACAAAAGTATTTTGCTTCTGTGTCTGGCCGATTATGTCTTGCATAGACAACACCACTGATTTCACGTTCATTTTCTTTTGCAAAGACTTCTAAAAGATCTTTAAGTTGTTTTGCTTACATTTATTTTATATTGACTGTACCTGTTGCAATTTTTGTGTTTTGATTTTTCGTTTTCAGTTTTCTTTCATCTTCCTCCGGCAATAAGATAATTTTATATTCTTATTTTTCTGGTGTAATGTCCTCTTACTTTTTGTACTCGTCTTTTTCTGTTATTTTTTCTTTTTATGCTTTTAATGTTGTTTGTAAGTGCTTAATTTTTTCCTTCTTTATTTTTGAAACCCACACAAAATTTTATTTCCCAGTATAATTTTTCTTTTATGTTAGGCTTTTTGTTAAAGTTGGTTTTATTTTTCTGTTTATTTCGGCCATTTTTATATGCGATTTTTTTTTATTTAATATACCTGTATTTAAATTATTTTTTTTTCTATTTTCCTTTTTTTAAAAATATTTTGCATTGATTTTGTTATTTTTATTTGTTCAATTTAGAAGACCCCCCCGCTTTCGCGTTGTTATATTGTTCATGTCATTGATATAAATTTATTTTATTTTTTACTCCTTAACCCTTTTCGTAATTTCCTTCGTTTGTTGCTTAACCCGATTTTGTGTCTTCCGTTTTAATTTTGCCTTATTATATTGTTGATGTTCTTGAAGCTAATTTATTCTAATTTTTATCAGTAAACCAGTTTTATTGTTTACCCAACACTTTGTAGAAATACATTAATTTTTTTCTTAATTTGATTCATTGACAGTTTCTGTTTTTTTTTTCTTTTCGTTTGGTGAATTGTTTATTTTTTAATTCCTGATTTTTTCGATAAGAAAAAAAAAAGACACGAAACAAAAAACAAAAAATCTTTTGAAAAGTGGCCGACAAAAGTCGATCAGTTAAAAAGAATCTGTTTGCTTCGAAAAAAAAAAAACTCGCCGGATAAAGAAGAAAAACACCAGGAGGATATTACCCCCAAAGACAAAAAGAGAAACGAACAAAGTATGATGGCCGTAAATGGCCGAAATTCTGAACCCGGAAAGAAAATAAACCAACCGAAAATTAGACAACATATAATGAAAAGGACAAGAACAACGACATTAACAACATCAGCAAAGATAATGTAGCGGACAAGAATTGCCCTCTTGCTGGAAGTATCCACAACCGAAGTGTATAATCAACATTATGGATCATCCGGGGTAAGATTTGAAATTACATCCGCTTCCTGGGTAAGACGATAAACTACGCCCAGCAGCAAGGCCTCTGATCAAGAGGTTTTGAAGAGCATAGAACCAAATCTTAGTTGCTGGTGTCCCCAGGTCCACCCTGACTTGAGGTGGTAGCACCTGTTAGGGTCTTAGCTATGGGCAAATAATTAACTATTACCAGCAATACTTTTTGAAAAAATTATTACCAGCAATACAATTTTGAAGAAAAAATATTACAAGAAACAGATTTTTGATAAAACAAAATATTACCAGCAATAAAAAAAATTGTCAGCATTAAATAACCTATTGAGGTTGATATGCCGTAAAACAAAATAAACCAAACCAATCTAAACCAAAAAATACATATTATATTCATACGAATCTATCCTAAAATGTTGTCGGTATTAAATAACATATTGAGGTTGATATGCCGTAAAACAAAATAAACCAAACCAATCTAAAGCAAAGAATATATATTCTATTCATACGAATTTATCCTAAAAATGTTGTCGGCATTAAATAAACCATTGAGGTTGATATGCCGTAAAACAAAATAAACCAAACCAATCTAAAGCAAAGAATACATATTTTATTCATACGAATCTATCCTAAAAATGTTGTCGGCATTAAATAACCCATTGAAGTTGATATGCCGTTAAAAAAATAAACCAAACCAAATAAACTAACATTATGAAGTTACTAGAGAGAGTTAAGAGTTACGCATATCTTATCAAAGAAGATTGTCTCTTGGTAGAAATCAGGAATTGGAAAGGGTTGAGAAAAGACTTGTGTACCTCTTTTTTGATCGACACGCGATCGTGCAAAATGTTTACTACACAAAAGACACCATGATAAAATTGTTGACGTCCCTGAGTGCTAAACGCCAAAGCGTAATCAAGGGTAAAAGTTACTTCATGTGGAACATAGTGTTACACACGCCTGCCGACTCTGAGGTAGCTTCCAGTCAAGATCGCATAACCAAAGACCTCATAACCCGCACAGAATATGAAGGCAGGTGAAGGACTAATGTGTCAATATACAAGATTCCTCCGCGAGAATTAGAAGAGCGTCTATCTGGTTCAGTACGGTCATATAATCAGTGTTACATATGACGTTCTGAACGGGGATTGAAGTTTTGAGATAATGCTAGATAGAAATGCCTGCATCTTCATTCCCAACTGCCTGGATGTAGAGGGCCAGATAATGTCGGTCATTGTGAGCAGCCGGAAAGCAACGTATCGGAAGTGTGGAGAGATTAGGTCAACTTTTTCCATCTTTGCCCAGAGACTATGGCCTCTGGAGTTCTGGCCCCCGTCGAACTAAATCCCCCTCTGATCAAGTCTGTTATTTGGCTGACCCAGCCAATTATTGAGAGCAATATAACTAAGATACGAATCGAGTTTTGCGAAAATGCTGCCCAGAGAAAGAATGTTTAGGGACCACCTTACATGAGAAGACACGGCACGTAAAGGAGGAATATATATATATATATATATATATATATATATATATATATATATATATTATTTTTTTCTCCTTCTTTCTCTCCCGCATCATTTAGAAAGTGGCAGAAAACAGGGCTTTATTATCGGTGAGCAAAAAAAAAAAAAAAAAAATTAAATACATTTTGGAATTAAATAGACGTTGATATGCCGCTAAACAAAAATAAACCAAACCAAACAAATAAAGTTCTCGCCTATTTTTTTAAAACTGTTCAACATTGTTAACATCAATATTATGAGAAACATTTAGAAGAGACACACGTTAAAGAAAAGGAACATAATTTTTTGCTAATGGCGTGGAAAAGTTGGAAAAAGTAGACAATAAACATCATTGTTTGATAGAATATCAAACTGTCTGTGTTATTTAATGCCGATTTCTACATATGTTCTATGCAATTTTATGGCTTCAGCTGCTTATGTTTTGAACGGAATTTTATGCCTTCAACTACAGATATCTTGTACACCTTTTTATCTGTTGAGTGTGCAAGGGAAAACGACTTCGCCGATTTATATTTTGCCGCATATCTCTTAAGATTATCGTGTTTCTAAATTGAACCACTAAGATTATATTCGAGAGGTGAAAAAAAAAGTTTTTGCCTTCTTCGCTTACGCTGTAACACAAACGATCGATTTCAGTAGAACGAACATATTGAACGCACACACACACACAACACACACACACACGCACACACACACACACACACATGTATATATATATTCATGAATTATTCACACAAAAACAAAAGCAAAGGTTAATAATTTAATTGGCGAGAAATCCATCATCGCAAACAATTCAAATAATATACAAAAACCTCCGAATCTTTGACAGAAAATTTACCAGTAAAGAAATTCGTTCATCACCATATTTATACGAACGCACAACTTTAAAAAAAATTAAAATCAAACTCAGCGTTGCTACTGCGCGCTCCAAAAACAATAACTCATTTTCACTAGCATTTTCGGATACAACAATACATATATTTTCGTTGTCCTCTTATTACTAAGAGAAAAAACAAGAACAACATCTATTCTATACCTGAAGATGTCTGTAGGAACAGACAAAAGCTTGTAGTAAAAATAAGAACTAATACGGCAGAAATTTATGGAAACAAGGATCAATTCATTCATAATGGATTCGGAGGTTTTTGTATATTATTTGAATTGTTTGCAATGATGGATTTCTCGCCAATTAAATCATTAACCTTTGCTTTTGTTTTTGTGTGAATAATTCATGAATTTGTAAATTGATTGCACGTTTATCGTAATATATATATATATATATATATATATATATATATATATATATATATACAGTGAATACTCATATTTGAGTAGACGCTAGGTTTATTTATTAAACAGTATATTTATATATTTTTGTCTACCGGATTCAATATTCGAGGAATCTTATTGTAGAAAAATAAGGGCTCTCCGACAGGATTCAAACCTCTTCCCACTAGGGTAAGTTCAATAGTCGATAGATCCAACGTGATTATGCCGACTCGGATAGGAATAACGTTCGTCGATCGGGCAAGGCTGATTAGTGGCGTTAAGCGAAATTCTTTTCGTGATAGGTTCTCGAAATGTCGCTTCGTATCTAAATTTTGCATTTAAATCTTTGAAGATCAAAATTGACTAGGAAGCAAGAGGGTTCCACAAGCCGCAATTGAGAGAGAAGAAACTGTTTGCATATAACTTATAAATTTGTCATATTGTTTCTGGATAGAAAACTGTCTTGCAGGAAAATATGGACCAAGGAATTTTGTCGGAATCGTAATTTAATGTTCCGATTTGATGCATTGACCACGTACATTTTCCTTTCGCCATCTTCCTTTAATTTCATTATTCAGGATGACCACTTGATATCTGAAATCATTTTATTGCTACAATAGATGCAAAAAAAATGTAAATAACATCTAGCAATTTCAGCTGTAAAATGATGAGACCTTGTCACCAATCTGGCACTGAGCTTAAATCCATAACGTTTAGGTACAGTTGATGAAAGTAATATTTATTATGTAAAATAAAACAAAAAAAAGTGTTACAAGGCCAAAAGAGGGGATGAAAAAGCTGATCTTATAATTAAGCCTAGCTATTCTGACTTATAATTAAGCTTAGCCAAATACACCACAGTGTTCCTTACACCAAAACAACATATTCTTACTTACCATTCTTACTACAGTCACCATAATACCTCAAGTCTCTATGAAATTCTAGCTAGTTCTCATATGTACAATTTGTCTCTGTGGTGGCTTGGGGTATAAAATTGCAACATAGATGAAAGTTCATTGCCAAGAAAGTATTTATAGAAAAGGCACAGCGAAGCTACATTACGCGGTGGGAAAATGACGGAATCCTAGATGCCAGGTCAAGAACAATAATATTGCAGATTCTTCTTTGAATTTTAGTAAAAGACTCCAAATGTATATGAGGAGCACCAGAACATACTCGGCTGTAATATTCAAAGCATAGACAAATGGTAGACTTATAAATTTGTCATATTGTTTCTGGGTAGAAAACTGTCTTGCAGGACAATATGGACCAAGGAATTTTGTCGGAATCGTAATTGAATGTTCCGATTTGATGCATTGACCACATACATTTTCCTTTCGCCATGTTCCTTTAATTTCATTATTCAGGATGACCACTTGATATCTGAAATCATTTTTATTGCTACAATAGATGCAAAAAAATTCACCCTTTAAACATCGTAATATAGTGTCTAATTTTTTTAATCATATTATCCCATGCGAGGCAGTAAAGCCAGTAAGACATAAGGAGTTACTGAATGTGAAAGAATACGAAAAAGAAACTTTATTAGGACGAGAGAACAATAGAAGATTTATAAAGAGGACAGTAGATAACGAATGATATTGCATTTAAATGTTTGAAGGTCAATGCTGACTGGAAAAAAAGAAGCATTAGGGGAGACCTACAACCGTGAATTGCTAGAGAATAAACTATTTGCAAAGAATTTAGGGTTATATCTCGCCAATTAGATTGTAAATTAATGAAAAGTTTTTAAAATCATATGTATTTCGCATGCACAGGTGGATAGGGAAAAATGATCATTTATATGTTGCATTCAGGTATCACACAAACACAGACTCACACACACACATTTACGCGAGAGCACACACACACACACACACACACACACACATATATATATATATATATATATATATATATATCAGAAATGTGTCATCTGGGTAGGCAAGATAAGCATGGCCTACATTCAATAACATAGATTCAGCAGATGTTTTTGGAAGTAAAGTCGAGTGATCCACAGTCCTTCTATGGCATAAGATATATAATATATAATTTTTATCATTTTACTAATAACGACATAAACAGAATATATATATATATATATATATATATATATATATATATATATATATATATATAGTTTAGGAAAAAAATATCTAGGTAATCCGTATAACGGATATTAAGTAAACCCAGAATCAGAAGGAGGATAAAAAATATAGTAACAACTTAGACAGCTCAATGGATAAAAATCCAGACCAAATAATTTAAATTTAAAAAACAGAAAAAAAAAGAACAGCATTTGAACCCCCTCTTTGGCCTTGTGCCAAACTTTTATATTTTACAAAATAAATATTACTTTCCTCTATGCCACCTAGACTTTACCATAAGCACAGTAAGGTTCCATTTAAAGTAAATTATTTCATCACTAGCCCTTTTAAAGAACTGCGGATCATCAGGCTTTATTTTATGAATCAGAATTTGTAGTTCAACCTTTGGTCTTAAGTAAATTAAAAAAAAAATGAGTAAAGATTAAAGATGTTAAATGATGATCCAAATTTCGATTTTTGTCCTTTGCAAAAGGGCTTGTTTTTATTAAAGTGTAGAAACGACGTGTATTTATTACATCGGAACCGAGTCTACTTCTATGGGGTGACGCCAAGACCATTCCGGTCTTTGTAACTGGGCGTCTTAGGTTCGATTCCACCTCTACACGCCCCCTCCCTTCCGGGGCCAAGATACTCGCGTTGTGGTCCAATGTTTGAGGCTCTGGAACGTGCCCCCATCTGTGGGGATAGGTTCCTGGGTGGTCGCGTCATATATATATATATATATATATATATATATATATATATATATATATATATATATTATAATTTTATCATTTTACTCACTACAAAGATCTCAACTGTACTTGCCCATCGGGTGAGAATCCCCGAAAATTTTTTAGATTGTATATATATATATATATATATATATATATATATATATATATATGTATATATTGCGATGTGTGTGCATGTGTGTGAAAGTGTGAGTGTGTGTGTTTTTTAGGGCGCAAAGCTTTATAATGTTTAAAATCAAATATCACAGGAAAATGTGTGAAACGCCTTTTAAATTGATATTTAGATATTAATTCTGACCTGAATAACGGATATTAAGATCAACACCTTTCAGAATCAGAAGCAAATACCAGAAAGAGACAAATTGTAAATATAGTAACAACTTAGAATTTTATAGAAAGTTCGATATCTTATGATGGATGTACTAAAAATCGAGAGTAAGAATCCGTTGTTTTGGTGTAAGGAAGATGTTTCGGTCAGTAATTTTGGGGTCCTAACGCCACTATCTCGATGTACAGTTTACCTATAAATGTTTTACAGACATCAAGGACCGTTCTTTGAAAAAAGAGAAGATCTTCGCCCAGGGGCTTATGGTCCACGGTGACTAACAGCTCTGGCACCCCAAAACGAACATCCGGCATGCTTCCACTAATGCCAATGCTTCTCCTTCCCACTGGTGCATTTGAACCCCTCTTGGCCTTGGTCCTCACCACACTTCCAAACTTTGTTTTGCTGAAGTCCGTTTTATTCACTTCGAAAATAAATATTACTTTTTACCAGGATCTTATGCCAAATTCCACCTAGAAATTTATGGATATTTTTGCTGCAAGCACAAAATGTATTCTAGTTTGTTTGAAAGTCCATCATGTTTTCATTTAGAGTTGGAATGGCTATAGATGTAATCATAAATTCTATTCCGGATGAAGGTAGTTGCATCTTTCTTTAGGCTCTCTCCATCTGTCTTTTTCTAGAACCCGATGCCTGATTGAAAGGAGACGTCCGATTTCTCGTGGGTAGCTTTGTCAGTCAACTTTGATCTTCAAACCATTCTGGATTTAAATACAATGATGCCCAATCGTTATTTTATGTCTTCTTAATTGTGGGACCGTGTTCTTTTATGAACGTGATGTCCATCATCTCTTTAGTAGTATTATTCGTTCCATCGGGGTCTGTTTTCTTCCACTCTAACACATAGTAACCCAACCTTTCCGCCGTCTTAGTGGCTTCATTGCCCAGACCAAGGTCTTTTAGGGATGAAAAGATTTTTTTTTTGAAATTAAAGAAAAAATTCCCCGAATTCGGTGAAAGATTAAAGATGCTGGTCCGCTAGAGCATGTATAGTGATCCGGTGTTAAATTTCCTATGAAATTTCCTCTGGATTTTTCTAAGTCTGAAGAATATATTTTTTCCAAATTCAAAATGTTTTGTCAGCATAAATTACGACCCTTCTTGTGTCTTTGGGTGGTGAGAGTTCTGGATTCTGCTCCGATCTGGATTTTCCTGCGGTTTGTGTATTTTTTTTTCGAGAAATATCTTTTTAGGGAATAGAATAAAAATGGGGTGTTCTTGTTTTTTGAACTTTTAAAGACAACACCTTGCTTTGATGCTCCAAACCAATTTTGCTACCATGATGGTGCTGAAAATCCCGTTGGAAAAAGTAAAAAGTCGATAATCGATATCCACGAAGTCCGTTTGATTTAATCGCATATCAACCACTATGTGTTATTTAATGCCGATTTCTAAATATTTTCTATGCAATATCATCGCTTCAGCTGCATATGTTTGAACTGAATTTTATACCTTCAACTTCAAGATATTTTGTACACCATTTTATGCGTTGAGGGTGAAAGGGAAAACGACTTCGCTGATTTATATCTTATCGCATATCTCTTAAGATTATCGTGTTTCTAAGTTGAACAACTAAGATTATATTCAAGAGGTGAAAAAAAAATAATGGTTTTACGTTGTTGCTCTATTTTGAGACATTGGCGATCTATTTCAGTAAAACGAACATATTGAATAAAAAAAATAATGGTTTTACAAACACACACACACACACACACACACACACACACACACACACACACATATATATATATATATATATAGTGAATACTCATATTTGCGTAGACGCTAGGTTTATTTATTATACAGTATATTTATATATTTTTGTCCACCGGATTTAATATTCAAGGAATCTTATTGAACAAAAATAAGCGCTCTCTGGCAGGATTCAAAGCTGCGTCCTACAGGGCAAGTTCAATCGTCGATAGATCCAATGTGATTATGCCGACTCGGACAGGAAAAACATTCGTTGATCATGGAAGGTTGGTTAGTGCCGTTAAGCGAAATTCTTATCGTCATAGTCTCTCGAAATGTATCTAAACGTATACAAAGCAATTTCTAAAGAATTAATGGATTTTCCATTTATTAATCCGAAATGTTTTTATCATTTAAACGTTATATTTAATGGATACTTTTTGTCTTGCCATCTCCTCTTTCTTTCGACACTTACTTTTTGTCTTGCCATCTCTTCCTTCTTTCGTCTCTTACTCATTGTCTTATCATCTCATCCTTCTTTCGACACTTACTCTTTGTCTTGCCATCTCTTCCTTCTTTCGACACTTACTCATTTTCTTGCCATCTCTTCATTTTCCTCCACATAATTCTGCACTTACTATTTCTTTTTCATCTCCTCCTTCTTTCGCCACTTACTCTTTGTCGTAAGACCTCATCCGTCTTTCCCAAATAACTCTTTGTCTTACCATCTCTTCATTCTTTAAACACTTATTCTTTGTCTTAACATCTATCCGTCTTTCTCAATTTAATTTTTTTCATAACATCCCTTCGTTCTTTCCTTCCTTTGTCAATTATTGTTTGTCTTAAAATCTCTTCCTTCTTTCCCCACTTATCTTCGTTCCTTCCTTCTCCATCTATTCGTCGTGTTACCATCTTTTCTTAATCTTTGTTTTGCCATCTCTTCCTTCTTTCCCCACATAATCTTTGTTTTTACGTCTCTTCCTTCGCCTCTTTAACATCTCTTCGTTACGTCCTTCTCTGCTTATTTTTCATCTTACCATCTTTTCCCTGCTTCCCCACTTACTCTTTGTCTTGATATCTCTTCCTTCTTCACCACTTACTATTTGTATTTTCATCTCTTCCTTCTTTCGCCACTTACTCTTTGTCTTCATATCTCTTCGTTTCTTCCTTCTCCACTTGTTCGTTGTCTTATCATCCTTTTTTATCGCCTGTTTACTCTTTGTCTTGCCATCTCTTCCTTTCTTTGCCACTTAATCTTTGTCTTAACACCTCTTCCGTCTTTCCTCTCTTATTCATTGTCTTGTAATCTCTTCATTCTTTTCATAATTTTTTTCTTAACAACTCTCCCTTCTTTCCTCACTTACTTATTAATTTAATATTTCTTCATTCCGTCCTTCTCCACTTATTTTTCGTCTTACCATCTCTTCCTTGATTCCTCAGTGGATGACACAACTTGGCCTGGGGGAAGTTGCAAAGGGACAAAACCTATTGAGAGCTACAAGAGATAGGAGAAATGGAGAGCTATGATCGCCTTAGTCCGGAAGAGACAAGGGAAAGCAAGTGGCAAGTGGGCTTAAGCAAGTGGGTGACAACTTGGCCTGGGGGCAGTAGCAAAGGGACAAAACTTATTAAGAGCTACAAGAGATAGGAGGAAGTGGAGAGCCACAATCGACTATGTCCTGAGGGGAAACGGCTCATAAAAAGAAAAATATATTAAATTATTAATAAATGTAACGCTACGCCAAGTTGGACCTGATCGGTGGCGGAGTCTAGTCTGGGGAAGTTGGCAGAAACACGAAGCCTGTGGAGGGCCGTGATCGCCTACGTTCTGAAATGACACGACACATAAAAAAAATAAAAGAAAGACGATTATATATTTAGATGATTATAACATAATAAAAATATAACTGCGAAAATTCAATACATAATTTGTATCAACCTTTGATCCAAATGGCCATAAAAAATGCAACAATTTTTACTCAAACCGTTTGGCCTTCATAAACATATCCTTCACGCAAAAAAACGTATTAAAAAAAAACCCTAGACGATTATACATAAAGAATAGACTCTAGGCGGCAAGATGTGGTTCTACAGAAAGATGCTGAGGATATCATGGACCGTGCATGTGAGCGACGATGAAGTCCTGGAGAGGATGAAAACAAGGAGGATGCTTAAGATAAGGAAGAAGCAGATGAAATTTCTTGGACACATAATGAGAAAGGAGGGCCTGGAGAATCTGATACTCACGGGACTAACATAGGGAAAGAGAGACAAGTGAAAGCAACGCATGACATAGCCAGCGGGCTTAAGTGGATGACAGAACTTGGCTTGTGGGGAAGTAGCAAAGGGAGAAAACTTATTGAGAGCTACAAGAGATAGGAGGAAGTGGAGAGCCATGATTGCCTAAGTCCGTCCTAAAGGGACACGGCATATATAAAGAAATTATATGAGTATAGGAAATTGAACATGGCATAGGCTGCGACAGATGTAGTTTCGTCCAACACTGCACATATTATCCTGAAAACTGTAGTCATGTTCTTAAATAGCTTAATCGCATGGATACTTTCCTATTATTGCCATGCATAATACCAAACCAATTCAGGGATATCTAAACTGTCATCTGTATATAAATGCTTTATCTAGATCAATGAATAACAGTGGCTTCGAGCGATTGAAGCCTGTGTATATTGGCGAAGAACACGCTTGTTTGAACATTATGAACTGGCATTGCAGAATCACAAACAATGAAATATACCAGAACAGAAACAATGCACCTGGTAACATACAGCAACAAGGAAAATGGATAAAACATGTAAGTCGAAGAATGAAATAATTAAATAAAAGGTGATGAAGGAAACCGCCATCGGTACTGGGAATCCGAATAACTGATAAAAGATAAGTGATTAGAAATATAGAAAATTAAAACGACGATCTGAATTCCGACTCTGGCACTTATTTCGGCCTATCGGAATTTCTCGATTAATGCACATTCGATTAACACGTTTCCGATTAGTGCGCTAATTTCTTTATGCCAAAATTCAATTAATACTTGGTTAGTGGGGTAAAACATAATTCAGTTTAACCGTAGAAATAGAAAATTGATTTTTTTTGTAGTTACCGATTAATTACAAATTTTCTAAATTTTGAAAATAGAAAATGGGTAGATCATTTTTGGCAAGTATTATGCTATCTAAATATCTACAAGTAGTGTAAAAAATGATCTGTTATAGATAGATTAATTTTATAACATAAGCTGATAATAAAAATGCGTATTTGTTTCTATTAAAATTTTTGAATATTTTGAGGTTTTTTTTTTCAGATTTATTTTGAAGGTCTTGAAAGGAAATTTCTAATTTTTTTGTAAAAGAAAAAGTACGATTTAATTAAAAAAAAAGAAATTTACATTTATTAAGAAATATCAAAATATAAAAGATATATGCATTTACTATGGAAAGATTATAAACAGAATTTTCAGGTTAAAATACTAATGATTATATGTTTGGAAAATTTGAAGCGGCAATTTCTCAGTACCAATAATTACATGAAGAACAGAAGAATACTATGCGGCAAACGACACTAAAATTTTTCATAAAAAAATTTTTCTCATATAAATTATATGTTACATAATTATTATTATATTATAATTATATTTTAATTAGAAAGTCATTAGGAGTCATATTAGATATTAATTGTGAATGAAACTAAAATTTGAGGTACAAATTACATCATTTTATTTTAGTTATTGTATTCGATTTTTGGAATATTTTTAATTTATTTCCTGTTTATTTAGAAGGTCTTAAAAGAAAAAATTCTGATATTTTGTTTAAAAAAATGGACGATTTAATTAGATACAGAAATTTACATTTATTAAGAAATGTCGAAATATAAAATATGTCTGCATTTCCTAAAAGTGGAAGGTAAAGTCTTTACAATAATGATGAATTAAAAGAAGATATTATAGGTATTTGGAATAACATCGATAAAAATTTAATTTCTAAAGTAATTCTGTGAAGAACAAAATCATTCTAAAGAAGTTTTTCATAAAAAAAACAGCTTAATAAATATTAATTCATAGCATTTTTATTGTATCTTCTTATATTTATCTATATTTTTCATTAAAACATACATAAATAAGAAATTAATTAATATTATAAGCTGATATTACAAATAGATATATATGTCTCTATTAAAGTTTTTTGAATATTCTGATATTTTTCATGTTTATTTTAAAGATCTTAAAAGAAAAATTTCCGATATTTTGTTAAGAAAATGAACAGTTTAAATAGATACAGAAATTTACATTTATTAAAAACATCGAAATATAAAAGATGTATGCATTTACTATGGAAAGAGAATAAATAAAATGTTCAGGTGAAAATACTAATGGTTAGATGTTTGGAAAAGTTCCAAAAATAAAAAAAAGTATGTATCTATATTTTAATTGAAAAGTACGCAAATTGGAAATTAACTGTGAATGAGACTAAAAATTTGAGATACAAATTACATCATTTTACTATATATTCGATTAATGCTTTTTCGATTAGTGCAAATCTTTTAATGTAAGCATTAGCTGCATTAATCGAGGGATTTCTGTATTCCACTTGGAAAGAACTCAAAAAACAATAAATGAATAATGTTATTTAAAAGAAATTCATTGATTAAAAAGAATTCGCAGAAAGACAATTAGTACAGTTCTTTATAACCATTCTTTCTAGAATATTTAAAATAATATATAATTATATTTAAACCGAGAGTGCTTATTTTTAAGGTGAGGTCAGTATGATGTTTGAAAGTTTTCTTACGATATTTATAAGCACTCTCGGTTTAATTCGCTGTAATTTATTTATTAATTTTAATTGCCGAATTTTTCTTATTATCTCTGTAAATAGTAATTACTAGCTGGTGAAAATGAAACTTGATGGGAAGTGGGTAAAAACGGAAAACATAATTACCTTCTAAGTATCCGATGAAAGGGGTCCACACAAAAATAAAAAAAGGAAAAATTACCCGTAAACAGTTTAAATAGAGTTCGCAACGTTGTGATTGGCTGTTGGTCAACCTCCAATCAAATGGGTACATTTATAGAAGTCAGTGTCTACAAGCATTTTTTAGAGGGGGTATCAGAGTCTGATCAGCTCTGATGGGGTCGACTTGGTGAGGTCAGTATGATGTTTGAAAGACCCGAAACTGCCCAATGATCCAATTCAGAACATCACTGACGACGCCCTCTAGCGCTAAAAGAGCGTAAAATTCAAAGTAGTATTTCATTTTAGATGCTATATTTGTTTACGTTTTGCTAAATGTTTTTTTTTTTTAATGAAAATAAAACCTTTTTTAATTGTTCTGACGTAATTTATCGAATGTTTATGCATATCTGACCTGGTCGGTCAAAGGTTGATTACTTTTGTATGAGTTCATATCAGCTATTAATACCATTTTATGACCTGAAGCCATCACGTAAATTCTCGTAAAAGAAAAGAGTTCATATCAGCCATTAATACCATTTTATGACCTGAAGCCATCACGTAAATTCTCGTAAAAGAAATAAAATTAAATAAAAACAGTTGTGTCATAGTAAAAGTAGTATAAGCACTGTTCTTGGGGAAGGGGTGTAGTTTCGACAAAACAAGAAGTAAATTAAAATTTTTTTAAAAAAGTTAAAAAATAAAAAAAATAAATTAAATTAAAAAGAATTGGTAAAAATTAAAATTAATTAAAAAATTAAAATAAAAAAAAAACAAAAAACATTGAAATATTAAAAACGCAGTTAAAAACTAGATAACAAAGAAATGTCTATATCTCCGAGATGAGATATTATGTTTACTTGCATTATTTACATTATTAAATAGTTAGAGAGATAGATAGATAGATAGATAGAGAGAGAGAGATAGAGAGTTAGATTGATCAATCATAATAGACTGGGAAAGAAAGATAGATAAATAGAATGTAAAAATAGATAGATTGATTGATAGATATATAGATATATAAGTATACATAAATGGATAGATATATAGAAAGAATAATATGAATACAGTGAGATAGATAGATAGATAGATAGATAGATGTAACCTAGGGAAGGTTACAGAATAGAATAATCAGACGAAGGTAGGTAATGAACGATAATACTTAGCACAAGAACAACACATATAAGATTCGCCAGTGGCGCGTAAAAGAAGTAATCAACTGCTAGAAGTGGGTCAAATTAATTCCACAATGAATCTCCAAGTGCAGACCAACATACAGTATTTACTACTGTATTTATGCGAATGGGAGCATACCCATTATCGTCCGTATGTATGCTAGAAAGGTAAGGAGTAAGCTCGTTGCAAATCTCGCCCAATCGGCTAATGATTACCTCATCTTTCATTTCAAATCTCGATCTCGTCCGGGTTTACCGAAAGCTCTGGAAAGGCCGCAGTGCATTTTCACAGGGTAACGCGACGAAAGACAAACGCACCGCCGAGAAATCAGAACGCAAAGCCTATTGCCCATATGATATCTAGGTGTTTTATTCAGGGCTTCACCTGCTTATTCGGGTGGGTAAGTAGGTGATACTTTGCACAAAATCTTCTATGTCACCTCTTTCCTCCCTATCAAATCTCGCCCATTTACTTATCCAGACGTAGTGAGTCGCAACTTGAAATGAAGGCTTCAGAAAATCGCGAACTCTACCCAGTCCTTTATTATAGAACAGAATCATGATATATATATATATATATATATATATATATATATATATATATATATATATAAAGCATTTCACCCCAAGCAATGCAGGCGTGTCACTAGCACGCAAGGGGTTACTGAGAGTTTTTTTTTAAGCATTACGCCCCGAGCAAGGCGTGAAGCCACTAGGATGCAGGGGGTTCCAGAAGATTTGGAGCGAGAGCAGATAGGAGTGATAGAAGAAAGGATGAGGAGAGGGATAGTGGATAGATCAAGGTAACTGGAGATGTCGATTGACATTACATTTGAATAGTTGGAGATTATAGCTCTCAGGGAAACAGCAATAGGGATGGGTGTTCCACAGGCGAGAGGTGCGAGGCATTAAGCTACTGGAGTAGAAGAGACGGTTACATTTAAAAGTTTCTACAGTGTAAGGGTGAGAGCGGGATGCCAGCCTCGTAGGGCGCTTGAATTCGTGAAGTCTGGGAACCAGTGAAAGCAGCTCATCGGAGCAATTACCATGAAAGTATTTCTAAAAAAAACAGAGAGAGGCGACTGTAGACGAGATGCCAGATCAGGGCCAATTATATTACATATCCGTCTCTGGATCTTGTCAAGAACTCCGAGGTAAACAGAAGGTGTACCAGACCATATATGGCAGCAATACTCCATGCAAGGGCGAATGGCTGATTTGTATATTTGAAGTATCGATTCCGGGGAGGAATATTTCCTGGCGCGGCACAGAGAGTCAACTTTAGCAAGTGTAAAGAGGGGGGTGTTTGAGGAAAAGATATAGAGAAAGACGGGGATTGGGATCAAGGCATAAGAATATGTCGATTGACATAACATTTGAATATTTGAAGATTATAGCTATCAGGGAAACAAATAGGAGGAAGGGAGTTCCCATCTCTGTTCCATAATGATTGTTCCATTTACGTACACATTTCATAGACTAAATGGAACAATAATTATGGGACAGATGTAGAATAGTATAGAAGAATTGCTACTTTAATAATCAGATCAAATTGAAAAGTGGGAGGAAACATTTTCTTTTTAAGTATTTCACCCCAAGCAAGGCGGGAGTGCCACTAGCATGCAAGGGGTAACGGAGAGTGAAAGCAAGAGTAAAGAGAGGGGTGTTTGATGAAAGGAAAAAGAGAAGGACGGGGATCAGGATCAAGGCATCAGAAGATGTCGATTGACATTACATTTGAATATTTGAAGATTATAGTTATCAGGCAATCAAGTAAAAAGAAGGGAGTTCTAATGTCGGGAAGTATCAGAGAAGAAGCTGTTGGTGTAGAAGAGGCAGTTACATTTAATTGTTTCGACAATAAATGTGTGGGACTGAGATGCAAACTTAGCACGCTTAAATTCATGCAGATGGGCGTACCAGTGAAAATAGCTCGTCAGAGTAGTTGCCATGAAAATATTTGTCGAAAAGACAGAGAGAAGCCACATCACGTCTCTGATAAAGTGACTGGAGTCGAGCTTATTTCCGATTTTGTTGCCACTTAATCTCTCATTCAAGAGGTAATTCACTCACCCTCAGTTTGGTTCAAGCGGATGCCTCTTTGAAGCCGCTCGTCTATCAAATAGAATTACTTGAGGTCGACATAAAACCGACTCTTCCCTTTTTTATGGCGGTGTCCATAGTATCGCATCTTTTAGATAATTATTTCATAGTATAAGTTTTTTTTAGTCATATCTTTCAGGATATTATCATATGCTATTTTAGCAGGGAAGTAAATATGTTCATTTGAAGGGTCATTGTTTTCCGCCGAAGTCAAGGAAAACAACATTGAAATCGTAATAGTCATTTGACGCTTTCAATTATCTGTAGAGCACAACTTTTTTAATGGCAGTTTAAAAATGTCCTTGAATAACTATGTGGAATTTCCCAGTATAGGAATTTGATAAAATGCCAAAAGAAAACCGTAACCAAATTTGTTTCTAGATTTTAGACTTCATATTGTTCCTCCAGAAGAATCGTCAACATAATTTTTCAATCATTTCAGGAAGGCAGGAATGCCACTATACTCAGGGGCTTACGGACAATGAAAGTGAAAGTAAAAGTGAAAGTGAAAGAGATGACTGAGAATATGGAGGATTGAGGAAAGGACAAAATGAATGTGGTTCAAGATGACAGAAGACGGCGATTGACGCTGCATTTAAATGTTTGTAATTATCAGGGAAGCAAATTAACGGAAGAGAGTTGTACAGGTGGGAAGTACGTGAACAAAATACTGTTGGAGTAGAAGAGACAGTAGCATTTAGCTATTTGAAGTTAAGGTATGGGGACCTAGATGCTAGTCTAATAGCACGCTTAAATTCATGTCGTCGGTGTACCAAGGTAAAAAAAAAATCCTACTTTCAGATTAGGAATAATTTCACTTGGGAAAAGTTCCAAAAATGTTGTCGATTTTTTTAATAAAAACACTCAGGATGGCATTATGTACAAATATTCCGAGGACTCAAATAGCGGAACATTAATTTAGATATTAAATTTTGTTCTGATGCCATAATTCAATTTCTTCGTTTATCGTTGTCAAAGAATCTGATATCTATATATAAGACATTTTTTATGTTTATACGTTTTTTTATAGATACAAATATTTAAGTAAATTGTCTGTATAAACATAAAAAATGTGTTAAAATAATTATCGGACTTTTTCCATTTCATAATGTGTGATATATATATATATATATATATATATATATATATATATATATATATATATATTCTATATATATATATATATATATTCTGACAGTAAAAATCTGCGAAACCTGTCATTCGTCGCAGTCATGAAATTATATCTGCTTTTAAGAAATATGGCTGAAAAAATAAAAAAATACACAAAAAATAATGGCTCAAATATCACTCTTGGTGATTTATTTAATTAATTGGAGACATTTCACATTTTTTTTTGTTGCCTTTTTAGACAGAAACTTGATTAACTTGTAAATGCTTTATCGTCTCTTTTCATGTGTCTCTCTTTCGAATTAATTTTTTCTTCAATTTTTCAATGTGTATTCCGAAACGGAAAAAAAATCTATTCCTGGCCTCTTTCTGATGCAATATGAGAATTAGTTAATGGACAGAAGCGGGAATTCAATTACAAATCAGGTTTTATATCCTGTTAAAGCCTGGACAGTTAATTGACCACATGATGAATTAATTCTCTTAGAATAAAAAGAAAATGTCAAGAAAAATAACTAAAACCTTTCTTCAACGTCACAAACAGCTGACATAACATTTATTTATTTAATATTCGTTTAAGATAGAATTCAAAATGTAAAGAAGGACAAGTACTTTATAGGTAACTCCATAAACATGTTCATTTGAGTTGTTTTCTTAATGTCATATTCCTTCAGTAGAAAGGTGATTTGGGACCCTTCCACGTCGTATAATGCTTAGCAAGCTTGTCTCACAAGATCTCTTACGACTGAATAGTGTGTTCGTTTCTCAATAGGTGTCCCGTACAGTTGATCTTGTATCACATTTACACCTTGTGGAAATTAATTGAAACAAAACGAATTATTCTGTTATTATTTATTTTTTTCTTTCATATTTTTCCAAAGAAACAAGACTCAGTGCATATGTAAGTACATCGTTTGTCCATTACATGAAGTCGTTCCTTCTCAAAATGGATTTAAATCAGGAGAGTTTCTGGGACAATAGATAGTACTTTGATTTGCACACTGCGAAGGCTTGCCATTGTGTTCGTACAGCGTTACAATTTTCGTACAGTTCCTTGGAGTAACGTCCATCGAAGAGAATAGCAGTAATATATATATATATATATATATATATATATATATATATATATATGTATGTATGTATGTATAATAGAAATATTTAACAACTAATTGTCAATCGAGTCAATAGTGTCTGGGCCTGACGAAATCTCATGCAATCACGGATGACGCAATATTTTTCAAGGTCAAACAAATTTCAAGATACACCTCGAAAATAGATTCATATTACTGCACACCACTGCAAATGACATAATCTGAGGAAAAAAAGAAAAGAAATCGATTGCACCCTGTCATTCCAGTTGGTCTAAAACTGACCGAACGGTGAAAGAAAGGAAACTAGAGCGGTCGTTTCAATTAGTTAATTGCACTAGGGTGTAAGCTACGCTTAGAAAATGACCAATAAATAGCTGATTATAGCCCTTCTCGCTTTCCTTTTCTTTTATTATCTATGAATTTTCATTATTTACTTTACCAATGTTTTAAATTTAGAGTTGTCTCTCTCCTAGGCTTACTGAAGTTAAGCAAAGTCAATCATGTTCAGCAACTAGATGGGTGATCACTCTGGAATAACAGGTGCTATAACCGTGTATGTACAAATGGTGCAATGAATAACGACTCGGAATTGCAAGAATTCCAGCGCCAGTCGAGTTCGTTATATTTATTTATTCAGATGAATCCACCTCTTCTCGTCAAGCGATGGAGGTTTACACGGCCACACCGCATTGAAACATCGCTTCCCGTAGTATCATCGTAGTTAAGCAACGCTGAGACTTGCCATTACCTCGAGTAGTGACCGCTTGAGAATACCATATGCCGTAATCATGGATTTGAGGCCCGTGTAATAGATAATAGTTCGGAAACATTACTGTAGAGCCAAGTTCCAATTCCAGTTGGGTTCGTTATATTCACTTACGCGTAGGAAGGGCAAGAATCTCTCCTTCTATCGGCGTAATAATAAAACAATTTTCAATTTTCACAATAGTGACTCGGACTTTATATATATATATATATATATATATATATATAGAGAGAGAGAGAGAGAGAGAGAGAGAGAGAGAGATAGATAAAGAAATATACTCTTGGGGTGTGCTATATTTATGGAATAAAGTGCTTAATAGAATAAACTACAATAAATCAACCCCAAAATTGAATAGCTTTAATCATCTTCCCAAACTGAAAAAAAAAACCTATTAAATAAGCGATAAAAATAAATTTTTAGTACTTTAATAAAACACCGATTAAAACAAATAAATAAGATAAGAAATAAAAATAAAAAATAGAAATAAATAAAAACAAGCAAAATATCCTAACCCAAATAAATAAACAAATAAACGGCTTCCGGCAAAATAACCGCCAAAATCGACTACCCACAATGCACCACTGACCCGTATATATAAATAGCCAAGAAAAAACAAACAAATAGCACTCGTGGCCTGACGATTGCGTCTAGCATGAAACAGCCTGTCGCCTCTAAGTGTTGACTTCAATGTTCACTTTTATTTGTGACCCTGGGTTTCACGCTTTAACGATCGCTAAAGCGTGAAACCCAGGGTCTAAACTCACATCTATCCAACCAAATATATATATATATATATATATATATATATATATATATATATATATTATATATTTAGGCAGCAATCCTTCCTTTATGTATGTTTCATTAAAAACGACAGACAAGGTACTACGGTTAAGCTTGTTATTCAATTTCGGCCTTGGCTTTTTTCTTATTAAATAAGTCAGCTAAGTCAAAATTACAAAGAACGAACATTATCTATGAGTTCAAATGCCCCTTAAGGAACTGTGTTCCTGATCAAACCGGACTCATAAATAATTACATCGGTTACACAACCACATGCTTATCCAAACGTCTTACGTTACACCTATCTGATCACAGCTCCATTAGAATCCATTTAAACACACACACAAATTTACCCGACTCCATTAGGAACATACTAGTAGAAAATACAAATATATTAACTGCATCCACCACTAAAGACTAAAAATGATGGAAGCTTTAACAATAAAATAGAAAAAAGCCAACTCTTAACAATATTAACTACGAACAAAGCCACAATGTGCTAACCGTATTCGAAAATTAAAAACATCTCTACAACACACTAATACATACACAGAACGCACACACTCAATTAAGCCGAAAAATCGAATCATCCTTGATAATGGCTAAAGGTATAGCTGAAAGTGCTCGGAAATATAAAACATTTGGACAGTTCTTACACACCCTTTGTCCAGAAAAGAAAGCTCTTATCAGAACACACAAAAAAAAAATGAATAAAAAGCTTAACCGTAGTACCTTGTCTGTCGTTTTTAATGAAACATGCATTTATATATATATATATATATATATATATATATATATATATATATATATATATATATATGATTTTTTTTATTTCTCGGTTTAGTATGTTTTCTCAATAAAAGATCAGAAGTAGTTAGTGCTGACGACACTTAAGTCGAGTTTCCAGTAACAGAGATTAGCGGAAGCAGTGCGTCTTTTGTGATTACATTGTGGAGACATTTGCCTGTTTGATGTGCAAAAATAGATTTATCTCAATAGGGAGGAGACAAGTTTGGTGTCAGGCAGACAGTTCGCGAAATTAATGTGACAAACAACGGTTGAAAACTCATTTGAGAATATTCTCTGAATTCTCTACAGCTGTCAACTCTCCGGAAAAAAAATTGATCCGTTTGTGATGAGGACAAATCTTTTCATCAGATCAATGCATCTAAGTTATATCAAATTTCATTTATAAAGCACTTTTCTGCAAGAATATTCCTTCTTTTAAAAGAGAACATGTTTCCTTCTGGACATAGACAATCAATATTCTCCCCAGCTTCCGTTGCTTATATATATATATATATATATATATATATATATATATATATATATATATATATTATAAATTAATTGATTTAAAATATGTGTTTTTTTCTCTACATAGTAATAACCATGTTTCAAAAACCGAAGCTAAAAACTTCAAATGTAATTCTATAATTAAATTAAAAGCATTAGTTCTGTTTCATCTTCAAGCAAATTTTGGAATAACTTATTTTTAAATTTACTGAGCTTTAAACGCACATATAAATTCATAATTCCCTGTTTCCAAGGATGCAGAGAAATCCAATCATTTAGACAGGGGCGGTAGCGTATTCATTTTTATATGAGTTACGTTCGAAAAAGAGGTTAAGTTTAGGGGTGGGTAGGGGTGCATCTTTCAACGAATTCTGGCATCCGTTAAACGTATGCCGCCTGGGTTGTTTTATCATTATTATTATTATCATTATTATTATTAAAGACAAAAAGGTTTTCAGCATTTTTCTCCGTTATATTCGTACTTGTATGCCTAAAAATGCCGACAAGTTCCAGGGAATTTATACCAAGAAGAAAAATAGCCATAAAATGGGGTACAAATGAGTTTCAATTTTATGTAATTCATATATATATATATATATATATATATATATATATATATATATATATATATGTCTGTGTGTGGGGGGTGTATGTAATTTACAAATGTCATTAATAAAAAAAATATAGGTTTATATAGAGATGATGGTTTAATAATTAAAAGAAATTGTAATGGTACAAAAACAGAAAATATAACGAAACAAATAATAAAAATATTTAACAAATTAGGATTTGCAATAGACATGGAACGTAATCTAAAAATAGTAAATTTTGTATGCATAAAATTTAATTTAAATAATAATACATATAAACCATAGGGAAAGCAAATAATAATCCCATATGTGTAAACAAAAGCTCAAATCACCCACCTAATTTATTTAAGCATATACCAATACCTATTAGTAAAAGTATAAGTAGTTCTAGCAATATAAAGTATTTAATGTAATTAAAAGATATGATTCATCATTAAGAGAAAGTGGTTATTCGAATAAATACTTCCCTAAAAAGAGTAAACTATCAAAATTCATTTATTAAAAATCTTTAATAAAAATACAATTTAAATCAGTTATAACTGATGCATAATATGGGGAAAATAACAAAATATATGACGCAAAAATAATAGCAATTACAATGACAAAATCTAAGAAATCTCTTGAACATTTAGATGGGCAAATGTAATTAATACTGTTTATTTAAAAATAACAAACTATTTACTTAAATAAATTGTATCTGTTAAAATAACAATATATATATATATATATATATATATATATATATATATATTGTTTTCTGTAGTCTACTGCTACCAGCAAGCATAAATATTTCTTCTCCCGATGATGGCCATTTTTGGCCGAAACTGAACGAGGAATCTAAATGAAATAATAATAAAAAAGAACGAAAGAATATTAATCTACAACCCAGTGTGTCTGAAGACTTTAATTTTTAATATTTTTTATTGTTCAATATATATATATATATATATATATATATATATATATATATATATATATATATATATATAAATTAACTGATTTAAAATATGGTTTTACCCATACACAGTTTCAACCATGTTTCAAAAAATGGAAGCTAAAAGCTACGAATTTAATTTTGCAATTAAATTAAAGACATTAGTTCCATTACATCAATGTCTTTAATTTAATTGCAAAATTAAATTCGTGGCTTTTCGCTTCCATTTTTGAAACATGGTTAGAACTGTGTAGCGGAAAAAAACATATTTTAAATCAATTAATTTATAATATTAATGCTCTGTAAATTTACATCGAGCACTATTTTGTAAAAAATAAAAATGCCTATAAGAACACCGGATTATATATCTTACTTGAAAATTGAAAAGACCAACATTCTGCCATTTGTCTGTTTCCTCTCAGTCTCTTTAAGAAGAGTCAAATATATTAGATTGATAAACGTTTTCGATTTGTTGTTTATCTAAGCATCGTTTGAGATTCCGATCAATCTTTGATCTGCATTTGATCTTAAACTCATATATATGCACATATATATTTATGTATGTGTGCGTCTGTAAAATTCTGATATGAAATAAAATATATTTGTAAAGACAATACAATTCAACGAAAGAAAGAAATGTTTCTATATGAACTTTTAGCGTTACTTATAGGCCAATTTTTCAGAATATTTTAGACCGTCCTCTATCGAAAATTTGAAATCTTAACGATATTCTACTTTCATTTTACTTCTTTGTAAAAATATAAGTTACGAAATAAAATTTACCTTGACAAAGTCTCTCGAGGGACGAAACTCGTAAAGATAAGTTTTCGTATATATATATATATATATATATATATATATATATATATATATATGCAGTGGAATTATCCACCATTTGATCTCATTTTGCCATCTCTCTCTCTCTCTCTCTCTCTCTCTATATATATATATATATATATATATATATATATATATATATATATATATATATATTTACACTCACACACACTGTGGAATGTGGAATTATACTCTATTTGTTCTCATTTTAACTGTGTATATATATATATATATAAGCAAATATATGGATATAAATCCGACAGTATGAAAAAAAATACAGAAAAAACTTTTTTCTGTATTTTTCTTTCATATATATATATATATATATATTAATAAATTAATGTATAAATGTATTTTTCCTCACCCACAGTACAAAACATTACATGTACAATGCAATCATGTGTTAACTGAAAAGTGACCGTTGCCTAATTTAAAAATTGATATTTACCATATATATATATATATATATATATATATGTGTGTGTGTGTGTGTGTGTGTGTGTGTGTGTGTGTGTGTGTGTGTGTGTGTGTGTGAGTCTGTCCGCGTATGTATTTATGCACATAAACATACCCAAAAATATAAACTTATAAATATAATTTAATGCATATGTACACATCTAACAACAAGTTTCAAATATGCCAGAAATGTATCCACAAATATCAATGACATATCCACATAGACACATATTGTATATAATTCTACAACTATATAAATATACAATCAAATATAAATCATGCAAATATAAATCTATATGTAGATGCAATCTATGTCCTGAAGACTGCGCTCAAGCATAAAATCGACAGTCGCTGTTCGTTGTTGACCACAGTGTCTATTTTTATACGTTCCATGATAATGAACACGTATATCAGTAAATATCGCTTATCTTAAAAACTATATATATATATATATATATATATATATATATATATATATATATATATATCGATAGATAGATTTAATAAGTTAATTAAGTTAATTCATATATATATATATATATATATATATATATATATATATATATATATATTTCTCGAAAGCCAATGGTAGTTGGTCGGATACAACTAGAGCGAAGATAGTCATAAAATATGGTAATATTTCATACGGAATATCTATCTATCTATCTATCTATATATATATATATATATATATATATATATATATATATAAGGGAACATTGAAGTCAACAGGCTATTTCCTGCTAGATGCAATCGTCAGAGGTCGATGGAGTCTAGCATGAACCAACCTGTCGCCTCTGAGTGCTGATTTTAATGTTTACTTTTATGTTTACACGCTCTCTCTGATGTTGAGCAATTTATACCATAAATATAGCACACCTTAAGAGTATATTACTTTATATATATATATATATATATATATATATATATATATATATATATATATATATATATATTCGTAGTTGACTTTATATTACACAGCAATTTTCTTATATAAAGGACTTCCAGAATTTTAACTCTTTGCTTATTATTATCGTGATAAAGCACTGATCTATTTTCAGGTAATAAATGTATAAACTGTGAGTGTGACTTTTTATGCTCTGAGATTGAACTGTAGTCATTCAAGTAAAACATAATCCTTCTCGTCATCGTCGTTGTTGTAAAACCAACATACGTATTAACATTTTTATCAAAGGACATTTAAATTGATATACGATGTTAGTCTTTTGTAAGGCGCTAGTTGACAGAGAAGAGATGTTATGGTTGACTAGGTTGGTTGTATTAAATTTTGTATAGTATTAATTAATCTTATTTTTTATTTGAATCAGTGTGGGTTATATTAGTGTTTATGAGTCTTTTTAGAATGATTTCCTTCAGCTTATAGTTAGAATGCATTTGGTATAATAGTTTGATAACTTTAGAATTATTTGAGGACGTATTAAGTTTATTTTTATTTTATTGATGTTAATATTCCCAATATCTCATATTTGTTAATCAACGATGTAATTAGGAAATTCTTTATTAAAGTCTTTTTTAATGTCTTTATTTAAGGTTGTTTAATATTTTTTAAAATTCCGCACAGTTTTGAAGAATTTGCTTTTTCACGGTGTATTAAATTTCGTATAATATGTGTTTTTGATTATGACATTCACTTTTATACATGGGAGTGAACGCGTATATACTACTTGTTTTTTTATATGGGGAGGTAGTAAATATATTTTTATAAGTGTCTATCAATACAGCAAGACACTTACTGTCGTTGCTATGTTCCTATGTGAAATACAGCACGGAGATTTTTTAAAGTATCTTTTGTAGCTCATGTAATTTCACTTACCATTTCTCCCTCCCCCTCTCTCTCACCCCCTCTCTCCCCCCTCTCTCTCTGTACATATATATATATATATATATATATATATATATATATATATATATATATATAACGTCACCAACAGACAGACTGTTTCGCTCATCAGTGTAGCTAGACATCCGATTGCTTCAAGCCGGGATCGAATCCCGACTGATTTGGCATCAGTCGGAGATTCTAACCTGAGCTCTCACCTCAGGTTGAGAGGAAGGCTAATTTTATTATTTTATTAATTTTATTCATACTGTCAATGATCGACAGTATGAAAGTATATATATATATATATATATATATATATATATATATATATTTAATGATAATGTTATTAAGCTTATCAGAGGATATGAAAGGAATTTGCTTAAAATAAATAGACAAAACTTCTATAACAACTTTTATAACGGGGTCTATAACATTAACATTTTAACCACCTAGCGAAAGCATAGTCGCACGCCAAAACGAAGATGCGTTTATATGTACTAATATATATATATATATATATATATATATATATATTTGGCGTGCGACTATGGTTTCGCTGGTTGGTTAAAATGTTAATGAAAATGTTAATGTTATAGACTCCATGCCCGATGAACTGGGAACAGCACCCAGCGAAACTATAGTCGCACGTCAAAAAACGTAGGTACGCGTATATGTACTAATTAATACATATCTTTGCTCTGTATAACCGCATTGTGCACTATTACGTTTACACCCCATGCATAAATTTAGCGATTTGTTTCCTTGCCTACGTATGCTCACCAGCACACGTGTACACGCCTGCCTATATTTGTCCGCTTCATTTATCCACTCTACAACTATATATATATATATATATATATATATATATATATATATATATATATATATATATATATACATACATGAGAGAGAGAGATAAGTTTCGTTAAAATAACTGACAAGTAATACGATGCAGCTATATATTTAATTTTTCTTTTGCTGTTATACGTGTTTCTTTTTCTAGACATAATTTTATAAAAATCGTCCAAATGTTCTTTATATCCAAACGCTTTCGGCTATTCTTTTGAGCCATTGCCAAGGATGATTTTCATTTTTATCTTTAATTGAATGTATGGATTTTTTTTTATGTATGGGTCTATAATTTTATTTTCCAAAACACGGTCAGCACATAGTGGCCGTATTCATACTTGATGCTATTGAGTGGCGGACTTTTCTTTTTTCTTATTAGTGTCCCCATTATTTTTAGTCTATTTTTACATATGGATGAGTCTATTATCCTCGTATTTTCTACGAGTATGTTGGGGTCGGAGTTTTGTAGGTTTCCGGATGTGTTTAAATGAGTCGTCATTCAACTATTGTCAAAGAGCTGTAACGTGAGTCTTCTTGTTAATCATGTAGTGGTATGTCCAGTATAATTATTCATGAATTTGGTTTGATAGGGAACGCATTTCTTTAACGCGCATGTGAATTTATGAATAATATTGGTTCTCTGTAATTTTGATCTTGCAGGTGTATTGTTATTATTAATGAGAAGGTTAGCTGTTTTAAATTTCTAATAGTAGATAATTAATTTAATTTTCTTGTTCTGTTTGACTGGGATTGTGTATTTCTTTATACTATGTCTAAGAGAAAATTCATCTTGCTCACAGTTAACGTGTATGTAGCGTTTACAGAAAATTTTAATGATATTGTTCAGTATTGCTATTTGTTACTTTATAAAGAAATAGTCTAATCTTGTGATCGATGAGCTAGTTCGGAAAACTATGTTTACTAACGTCTGTTTCGCATTGGACTTGTGAAAGAAAAGGGGATGAGTGGAGGAATTCTCGTCCGCGAGGAAATTTTTATAACGTCTATTTTATATTTAAGTGGAAATTTATTCAAAAAATAAAACGAAGCTGGTAATAGTTTCTAATAGTGTTTTTTTGTTTAGAAAAGTAGTGAATTTGTTACTACCGAATTTTACACGAGAATTTTAATGAGAATAGGAGTTTTTTTGCCAAGTTCATAGGTAAAGTTAAGGATGAAGTTTCTTTCAAATGCAGTTTTGAGTTTATCAAGTTCTTTTTTGTTTTCAGCTAAGATAAAAAATAACATCTACATAGTAGATATATATTTTGGGGTTTTGTAACTTTTTTTTTCAAATATCTTGAATCGCGAACTGAACATGTTATTTAATCTACGGTGGACTGTTCTCGTTTCGTTGAAAATATCTAGGCATATCTTATCCAGTTCTTATTTAGTACTGCTCAGTTCCTACCGTTTCCACTGAGTCCAAGTTAAGTCTGAGGGCTCCAACTCAAAATAACAATGTCAAACCAAATTTTGAAGCTGACACTTTAAACCCAAAGGCTATTGTCCCGTGAGACAATCATGAAGGCAGAAGTTGGAGCCTTAAATACAATCAGATGGCTACTGATTTTTACCATGATTGGCCGATATTCACTGGAGCTTCATTTTTCTGATGCTACTGCTCCCGCTGAAAACTTTCTTTCACACCTCATTCTTTAAAATCAGCTCCCATATGGGATTTTTTTTTTTTGCTAGGACTGATAAGGTTACCCGGATTGATAATCACCCGGTAAAAAACCGGAGGGCAGAATGATAGAAATGCTTTGATAACAACTTCAAATATGAAGACAATAATCAACATGTAAATAATTTAAAAAAATGATAATCACAGTACTAGATTGGCAAGTAGGTCTCATTCTTTTTTATTGAAGTATACGTGTCCGTAAGTTCTATTCTAATCGATTCTTCACTCGCGCTTACCGACTGTGGATCTCACTTCCGACATCTTGTTTCCTTTTAGCCTTGATCTTCAAATATTTAAATGTCAAGTCAATTGTCTTTTTACAACCTGTTCTTTTATGGTACTTTTTTCTCATGAATTTTTTCTCATTTTCTTTCATTCTTGCTCGTTAGTGGCTTTATAGTTTTTTCTTTTTTGCGCTTGCAAGCGAGATGATTTAAAAGAAAACAATCCTTGGACCATAAATTCAGTAGCAACTGCTTGATTTCGTTTAGAAAATGTGTGTAATTAGAAGTAGAAAAGCGCAAACTATGAGTTTTCCGTCCCACTGCTTAATTGTTCATACCTGTTGTCAAATAAAAGATGGTTTGAAGTTGGGGGAAACATTTAATCGATTGTTGTCTTAAGAAGTACGGGTAACAGGCAGGCAAGAGAAAGAGAATAAAACTGATTTATAGCAAGTGAGGCCACTGCCGCAGAAACCACAGATCACGATGGGCTGCACGCAACTTCTGAAACGAAATGCGCCAAGGGAACGTCTTCACCAGAGGCCAAGTCTCGCTAACTACGAGCTGCTGGTTTTCTTGACGCTTTTATTGATATGAGACATTTGACAAAGTTCTGATTCTGTACAAGTTTCAAGGAGGCCTGTATCTAGACATGTCAAGCTATTTTGCTGCTAACAGGGAAAACACGGATGTGACAACTTTCGAGAGACGTAATACAGGCGACTCGGTGCCTCTTTTGCGTCTGTACTTGATTGCGTTAGCCACAATACAAACATCTTTGCTTTTTGCACCTCGTAGGAAGGGCACAAACCATGTCAAATGTCATCATATTTAAACAGTTTGGCATTTGTTTCATCCGACCTTAGTACGCAGACTCAAAACGTTCGTGTTTTATCTTAATTCTCCTATAGAAATCAATCAATGAGGCTCAGTGTGTATAGATTTCCGTAACATTTTCCTGGGCATCGCTGGCCACACCTTGATCAGGGAACGTTGGATTGGTAAGTTCATTAGTAACACCAACGGCTGATTTTCTCAAGTTTCATCGATTTCTTGCCAAGCGGAATGAACCTTCATGTCAGCTTTCATGATCGGTCTTTTCCTGTCGGCATATATCCAACATATCGATTTTTCTTGTGATTAGCACTATTTTGGCAGGGGTGTTTTTACTCGGCATCAAACTTGATTTTGCAACTATTTTTGGAAGTTTTTTTTATGTTTGGGGAAAGATATTAACATTTTCGTTCAGCTTGAAAAATGTGTAGCCATCACTGAAACGAACGCTTGCATAGTGAAAACTGATTTTCACTTTCACTCAGGAAACATCTGCAAATTGAAAACGATCTTTCAGGATCAGTCACAAGTCCGGTAAAACATCATATTCATAGTGGGGTCACAAGTACTGCAGCTGAAGTAGCAGTGCTGTTTTTTTTTGTTTTTTTTTTTGTGGGGGGTAATCTGTTTCACCACAAGGAAAGCAGTAAAGCCACTAAGACACAAAGTGTGTGGAATAACTACGAACAGAATCTTTAATAATGAGTGGGAAGTAATCAAGAGGACATTAATTCGCGGTTGACACTAAATTTAAATTTCTTCAGATTAATGTTGTCTGGAAATCATAGAACCAGAAGGGCGTACCAAAGGCGGGAAATATGAGAAAAAAAAAAAAAAAAAAAAAAAAAACAAAAACAAAAACTGATAACATTGAATTTACGGTTAAAGCGATATTTATTTCCTCTTCAGTATAGAAAATATGGCACAAAGCCAAAAATGAGGAATGGATAAAGAACGGTCTTCTGTGTTTTAGCTTACCTACGGACGATAATAGGTATTTCCCCATTCATATAAATACAGTAGTAAATACTGTATGTTGGTCTGCAGTTGAAGACACATTTTGGAATACACTTGACTCATTTCTAGCAGTTGACTGCTTCATCTACGCGCCGCTGGCAAATCTTATACGTGTTGTTCTTGTCCTAAGTATTATCATTCATTACAGGCCTACGTGTGATTATTTTATTCAGTCATCATCATCTTGCGGCCTCAGCCGAGATTAAACTCACTAATACTTTGATTGGTGTAGTTCCTAATCTTGTCAAATAGCTGAATTCTTGATGCTTTGCTAGGGCTATCAAGGGTGTTTTTTTTATCGTGACACCATCACTAAATGGATTGCCAACCAAGGCTCAGAGAGACTCCATTCACCCTCCTCTAAGAACAGGTTTTGAATTCAGAGTTTTCCTTCTCTTAGACCAGTTGCCATGCAAGGCTATAGAACCCAGTCTGTCCTGCTATTTACCCATAGCTGGAGGGAGAAGAAAGAGGATTCACGCCTTTCCCAAGCACGTAAGTGAATGTAATGGATTCGACTGGAATTCGAACTCGGCTCTCCGATTCCTCAATCCAAGCCGCTATCCATTACTCCACCGTGCCTCCTCTTTTTTTATTTATTCAGTAACCTTCCTTAGGTTACAACATTCTGTCTTAATAGTAGCCATAAACATTGACCCAAACATACAACAATATTCCTAACACCAAATCAACGCATTCTTACTTACCTTTCTTACTACATTCACCATAATACCTCATTGTCTCTATGAAATTCCTAACTAGTCCCGATATGTACAATTCATTGACTGTGGGGTGGGGTTGTTGAATAAAACAACAATTTAAAAACGAGCCCTAATTTACATTTATATGAAAACAAAACTATTTACGGTTAGAGCTCATCCGACTAATTACCATGAAAGTATTTGTAGAAAAGGGAAAAAAAATGCAAGCTTACGGCGTTGGGAAAGAGACTGATGTCGAGCAGCCAGATCAGGACCGGTAATATTGCTGATTGTTCTTTGGATTTTATCAAAGAGCTTAAAAGTAAATAGTACAACTCATACAGCAATCGCTATCACTTGACTTAAAATATTTTTGCCCTTCCTTGCCTTTAAAGGAGTGCTCTTTGCCGTGCTGATGTTGCTACATGCTTTATTTCTTGCCTGTCTCACACTGCGAAATTTTTCTAAGTTCTCTACTAAACATTAAATCTGTTACGAAAAAAGGACTAAACAAAATGAACACAAAACGATCAGCTTTAAAAAAGGCATCGTAACTGGAAAATCCGAATGAAAAAAGAATGTTAATAACAAATACTTTTTCACACGCAACCCAGTTCTGCAGAATCAGAATCAACGTTGAGTTTAAGCAAGCGAATGAGCCAATTGGAGTAAAGTGCCATGCAGATTTACATTTTTCCCACTTGTGACGAATGCAGCTATCGATTTTTGCTTTTGCATGCTAGTATGCTAGTTAACATTCGTGTCAGTCAGCTGTTGGCTCTCACGCTGGCCAGTACAAAATGGCCGCAAACTACATGAAAATTGCCGTAGAAGCATGAAAAAATCGATTATTTCCACTATCGATGGTCGTTGGGAAATGCAAAGTCAGTCTTGGCCTTCCCACTAACTTGGAGCATGTGCATGTAAATTTTGGTGCAAATCCGTCAGAAATTGCGGCCGGGCATTCGTTACACACACACACACACACACACACACACACACACACACACATATATATATATATATATATATATATATATATATTGGAAAAGATGAAATAGTTTTATCATGAATAAGTATTATGGTTGAAAAATAACATCCGTCAAATGCCCACCATTTTATTGCTAAAAAATACAGGCTCTTTACAGGGCATTTTCCATGACCGTAGGCAAGGTTTCAGGCCCTAAACGTTGAATATATCTATCAGTTTGTCATATTTTTCTAAATACTGTTTTTTTTTATATTTTACAAAATTATATATCGGTATATCATATATATATATATATATATATATATATATATATATACATGAATCATTCACACAAAACTAATGCAAAGGTTAATGTTTTAAATGGCGAGACATCCATCATCGCAAACAATTCAAATAGTATACAAAAACCTCCAGATCCGTTATGAATGAATTGATCCTTGTTTATATAAATTTCTGCCGTATTAGTTGTTATTTTTACTACAAGCTTTCGTCTGTTCCTACAGACATCTTCAGGTATGGAATAGATGTTGTTTTTTTTCTCTTAGTAATAAGAGGACAACGAAAATATATGTGTTGTTGTATCCGAAAATGCTATTGAAAAAAAAGAGTTATTGGTTTTTTGGCGCCAAAAACGCTGAGTTTGATTTTAAATTTTAAAGTGTTTGCGTTTATACAAATATGGTGATGAACAAATATTTTTACTGGTAAATTTTTCTGTCAAAGTGGCATGAACTATATTGTTCAATAATTACAGTAATGTCGCACTTATTATCTAAAAAGTCGCACTTGGATCAGTTATTTAAATTACAATAAACGTGCAATCAATTTACAAATACATTCATTCACACAAAACTAATACAAAGAATCTTAAATGGCGGACATTTGTTCAAATATACTCCATCCGTTATGAATGAATTGATCCTTGTTTTATATAAATTTCTGCCGTATTAGTTGTTATTTTTTACTACAAGCTTTCGTCTGTTCCTACAGACATCTTCAGGTATAGAATAGATGTTGTTTTTTTTTCTCTTAGTAATAAGAGGACAACGAAAATATATGTATTTCGGATACAACAACACATATATTTTCGTTGTCCTCTTATTACTTATTATATAAACAAGGATCAATTCATTCATAACGGATCTGGAGGTTTTTGTATACTATTTGAATTGTTTGCGATGATGGATGTCTCGCCATTTAAAACATTAACCTTTGCATTAGATTTGTGTGAATGATTCCTGTATTTGTAAATTGATTGCACGTTTATTGTAATATATATATATATATATATATATATATATATATATATATATATACATACATACATACATACATACATATACATATATATACATATATATGTGTATATATATATATATATATATATATATATATATATATATATATTTGGTTGGATAGATGTGAGTTTGTGACCGTGGGTTTCACTGTCTGACGATCGCTAAAGCGTGAAACCTAGGGTCACAAACTCACATCTATCCAACCAAATATGTTAGCTCTATTTCTGATATTGAGCGCTTTCTAATAAGTACCGCGCATATAATATATAAATAATTCTATATATATATATATATTTATTTATATTTATATACACTTTTCACACGCACACACACAGACACACACAGACACACACACAGACACACACACACACACACACATATATATATATATATATATATATATATATACTTGTACGAAGGGCTTTACGTAAATAAACCTAGAATAATTGAAGAACTTAAGGATAACATTCACGCTTGCATTATAAGCGAGCAATGCTTAACAAATAATTTAAGTTTTGCGTTATTTTGCAATAGCAAAAAAACATTACGTAATTCATTTCGGCAACTTTATCATTTTATAACAAGTTGTATATCTATATATATATATATATATATATATATATATATATATAACGATATATAATTTGTATAATATCGAGAAACGGTATTTAGAAAAATATAACAAACTGGAAAGGTATTTTTTGTGACACGTTTAATCCGTTGGGAAATATATATATATATTTGTTGTTTTTTTGTTTTTTAGGTTTACATATTATAATACAAGTTTCAAGAAGGCGATCACTTCATGTAAGTAACACAGCTTTGTATACGATATTACTTTTTTTTACGTAAGTGTTTCTTTGAATTGTTATTCATAGATTTTTTATGAAGTACTGGACATTGCAGAAAGTCCAAATATTGCAGAAAAACGAAGGATGAATGTTGCAAAAGTGACATAAAATATAAAAACCTTTAATACTTGATTTTAGGACATTTAAGTCAAACCCAAATAAAATACAAATTTTACTGACTAATTATGTTCAATTTCTTTCTTCCTCTTATTCTTTAAAACGGCCAAGGGGTTGATCTCCCCTGATTGGGTCGATTTGGTGATGGGGAGTATGATGTTGAAAGACCCGAAACTCCCTGATGGACTAAATCAAAACATCACTGACGACCCCCTTGGGCGCCTACTTAAAAGCGTATTTTCGAATTATAATAATGGATCATATGTAATATAGTTGAAAAATTCAACTAGAAAAATTTAAAATAAATACAATGTATCTAAATTCAAATTAGAGACATTTCATAATAGGTTATTTCATCTTAAATCAGTAACATCAGCTTCAGATTATTCTTGTTAAAACTTTATTGATAAAACATTAGTGAATTTTATATAGTGTTTTTTTTTTAAAGAAATTAATGGGTAAAAGACATTTCACGAATCTGGCCGGAAAAAAATAAACCTCATAATGACGTCAACATCCACAAGATTTTTTCATCCTTTAATAGTCAGTTGTGCTCAGTCTAATTTGTAAAGTATATGAATGTAGGTAGAAAAATAAATGTAAATAAGATAGCAGGGGTCACAAAGCAATGCCTTAGCCTTCTTCCATCAGTTGGGAGGTTTGGGGTACCCACCGGCCGAGTCTGTTGCAAGGGTACAGTACATCTATTGTTTTATTTTCTCCTTCTTCGTCCTCTTTTTGATTTAGATATATTTTGGATTAATCAGATTAGGATGATTGATTTTAGGACATTTTGGCCAAACTCACATAGAATACAAATTTTACTTTTACATAATTATGTACAATAATGGATCATATGCAATGCAGGTGAACAATTCAACTAGAAAAATTGAAAATAAATAAAATGTATCTAAATTCAAATGAGAGACATATAATAGATCATTTCATCTTAAATAAATCAACAAAGTTTTGCGACAATTTTTAATATCTATTTGAGATTATTCTTGTTAAAAAGTTGAATAGTTTTAACGTATTCAACATTATGGATAAAAGTAGTGAATTTTAAATAGTATTTTTTTTTGAGACTTAGCAAGAGTAAAAGAAATTTCACGGATCAGGACGGAAAAATAGACCTCAGAATGACGTCAAAATCCACGAAAGAATTTTCATCCTTTTAATAGTCTCTTGTGCTCAATTTAATTTGTAACGTATGTAAATGTAGGTAGAAAATTAAAGATAAGATAGCAAGGGTCACAAAGCAATGCCGGGGACCTTTACTCAGCCTTCCTCCACCAGTTGAGAGGTTTGGGGTACCCACTGGCCCAGTCTGTTGCAACAGTACATCTATTGTTTTATTTTCCCCTTATTCGTTCTTTTTTTGATTTAGATACATTTTCGGTTAGTTTCCTTTTTTTATCGCTTTCTGTTTAGCCCTTAGTATTTCCCAGAGCCGGCAGAATAAACGACAGTCAAGTAAACACCCTCCACAAAATTGTGAACTCACAATTATTTAATTAGATTAGATTAAAACGAAGTTTCGTGAATTATGTGACATAGTATTTGTAAGGTCAATTCCTGGGCAAAGTAGTTTGTACGTGGACTCAGTGGTGACAAGACGAGCAATGAACGTGAAATACTCAGAATAAGAACTAGACGAAGTATCATAGAGGGACGAGGAATAGTCTACCCCTGTATGCTAATTAAAGGGATCAGTTCAGATTTCTCCGTAGGTTACCATTAGGTTACCTGGATCGATGTACAGCTGATAAAGTTTGAAGGATACAACGGCCCTTGCAAAACCCAACAAGATTAGGACAACAGTTTGAATATTAACAGTTTAAATAATGGTAATCCCCGACATCTAAGAAATTCACACAGTCTCTTTGCTGGATTTATCTAACCTATAGAATAAGGAGATTCTAAGAGTACTAGAAGTCCTATCGGGATTTATTATTATCGAGCACGAACTGGTAAACATAAGATATATTGGTGACACCCTATTAAATAACCGACCAATAAACCAACCAATCAAGTAGTTGAAGGCCGGAGGTCACAACGGTCGAAACGTTGTCATAACAACAACAAAGAATAGGACAAGAGTCCGTATATAAATATTGTAAGTAATCTGTAATAACAATTTTTGTTGTTGTTGTTTTTTGTTTTTTTAATCATTATGGTCTCGAAATGTTTCTGATTATTTTAACGAATAGCCAAAAGCGCTCCAGCAAAATATTTGGCATAGATTAGGCAAGCAAGAACTTTTATCTTTAACGCTATTTTCCTTCATGGCATAGACGATTATTGCTCTCCGCGAGTTCCTTTTTCAGATAAATAGTGGAATGCTTTCTTGTTGTGTACTTCACACTTTAGACTGCCTTCCAACCAAGACACAGATTGAATAATCGGAGAGTTCTATACGAATTCCAGTCGTGTCTGTTACATTCACTTACGCACAAATAGCCTACGGAAAGCTATTAATCCTTCCAGTTAAACTGACTGAACTTACTAAAATATTTTATAATACTATCGTATATTTCGATGTACAAGGCGGCATTTTAACCATAAGAACCCCCCACCTCCGAAACAAAAATTGAGAACCGCCTTATACACCAGGTACATCATGTGAACCTTAAATCATGTGGTTGTTAGCATGGGAGATATTTGACGTTAGGTTAGTCCCTGCCTTTTTAACTATCGACACAAATATTCTCTACTGGAACAAATTAATTCATATTTTTATAATAAAATAATAAAAGTGTAATGTAATAAAATACTTTTGCCTCATATGATATGCGGTATGACTGCACAGCAACAACAAAATACGCATATTCGTCAAGAGAGAAATCTATAGTCATCGGTTCATAATGTAGATTGTGGTTGTTATGATGTTGATCAAAAACACAACAGGATGTCTAAATAAATCGTCCAAAGAGCGCATTCGAGAACAATGGAACGAATGGACAATGCGGGGGAAAGGACATTTAAGCTACCGTAATAGCTTACCATAAACGCAGCACTCGCTCATGAGGTATTGTAGATTATGGTAGTTAATTGGCAATATTTACGATTGATTAAACAAATAACCAAAAGCAATCTAGCAAAATATTTTGCATACGTCAGACAAACAATAACGCAGAATAACCTTGATCTTTAACGCTATTTTCCTTCATGGCATAGACGATTATTGCTCTCCACGGGTTCCTTTTTCAGATAAATAGTGGAATGCTTTCCTGTTGTGTACTTCACGCTTTAGACTGCCTTCCAACCGAAACAAAGATAGAGTAATCGGAGAGTCGCGTTCCATACATTCATTTACGCGCAAATAGTCTTCGGAAAGCTATTAATACATATCCTCCACCAGCTATGGGTTAAACAGTAAGACTAGCTTCTGAAAAATCATTGTTGTTTTCAAAAAAAAAGTGTAAATGTAGTCTTAAAAAAATAGTTCTCACAATGCAAAATATATTCCAGCTTTTAATGAGGCACTAAGGGTTGATAAGCCGTAAAAAAAACTCAGGCAAACAAATCATATTGTTAAACAGTCTATTTAATCTATAAATCGAAGTTATCACTCATTAAAGGTCTATGTTCATTTGAGAAAAAAATATGAAAAAACATATTGTCTGAGACATTTAATCAGGCAAAAAACAACAATGATGACGATGATAACCCGAATATAAATAGAGTGGAAACTCAGTTCACGAATTTAATTCGTTCCTGAAGGCCGTTCGTAACCCGAAATGTTCATAAACCAAAACTATTTTTCCAATAGGGATCAATATAGAGAAAAAAAGCCACAGTACAATAAAACACAACACAAGACAACACACGATAGTATACAACATGGCGGTCGACTCAGAAATGATTCCGTTCGGGTTAACTCGGTTCGGCTATGTTGTTCGAGAACAGAAATTTTGTTCGATAACCGAGGCATTTTCATCTTGAATTTTCTGTTCGAAAACCGATTTGTTCGACATGTGAGACATTCGACAACAAAGGTTGCACTGTAGTCTAAATAAAAATAACCCCTCATCACTGTCTTTGGGAAGAGTGCGCTCAGGGGCTTCTCTGTCAAAGGACAGAAGGGCAACTGGGAAAATTATACTGAGAGGTGCCCAGCCCTGTGGAACAACTGCACGAGGTTACGACCTCCCATTACAACAGTGGGAGGGATCGATTCTCGCACCGAGGCCAGAGCAATCGATGGTCGCAGGGGCTGGGGGCAATTTTTGTTCTTGTCCCGGGCTACCTAATAATGACCTTGTGTCACATCTCGAGCACGTACGGGGAAGGAGTTAATACCGCGTAAATTCCTCCTTAGAGTCATTTTTAAAGCATTACTTATCATCTCTCAGTTGCGTCTCTGTCTTTGGCTCGAGTGCGCTCAGGAGCTTCTCTGTCTAAGACAGAATGGTAACTGAGAAAATCATACTGAGTGGTGCCCAGCACTGGGGAACAGCTTTCCGAGGCCGCGCCCTCTCATTGCACCAGAGAGAGGGATCTTTTCTCTCACTATGGCCAGCGCAAGAGACGGTTGTGGGGTCTGTGGGCAATTTTCGTCCCTTGCCTGGTGTACGCGCTCGGGTCCCCACTTTAAAAAAGACGTTGTGTCCTATCTCGTCCTAGTAAGTGGAACGAGTAAATACCGCGTACAAATCCCTCCTTTGAGGAGTTTCTAACGCATGGCTTATAATCTCCCAGTTGCGTCTCTGTCTTTGGTCAGAGTGCATTTATGGGCTTCTCTGTCAATGGACAGAGGGCAAGTAAGAAAATTATACTGAGAGGTGCCCAAACTTAGGGAACAGCTGCCCGAGGCCGCGCTTTCTGATTGCACCAGAGAGAGGGATCGTTGCTTGCACAGAGGTCAGCGCAACCGGCTCTTGCGGTGTCTGTGTGTAATTTTTGCCCCTTGCCTTGGTGTACGCACTCGAGTCCCCACTTTTAAAAAGACCTTGTGCTATATCTCGTCCTAGTCAGGGGAATGAGTTAATAAATCCCTCCTTGGAGGAGTTTCTAACGCATGGCTTCTCATCTCTCAGTGGCGTGTCTCTTTGGTCAGTGGCTCAGGGGCAACTCTGTCAAAGGACAGAGTGGCAACTGAGAAAATCATACTGAGTGGTGCCCAGCCCTAGGGAGCAGCTGCCTGAGGCCGCACTTTCTCATTGCACAAGAGAGAGAGAGAGAGAGAGAGAGAGAGATAGAGAGAGAGAGAGAGATCGGTGCTCGCACCGACGCCAGCGCAACGGTTGCTTGCGGGGGCTGTGGGCAATTTTTGCGCGGTGTACGTCCTCGGGTCCCCACTTGTGCCACATCTCGTGCTAGTGGGGTGAACGAGTAAATACCTCGCATAAATTCCTCCTTGGATGAGTTTCTAGCGCATTACTTATCAACTCTCAGTTGCGTCTGTCTTTGGGGAGAATGCACTCAGGGGCTACTCTGTTCAAAGACAGAGTGGTAACTGAGAAAATCATGCTAGAGGAGCCCAACCTTGGGAAACAGCTCCCCGAGGCCGCGAACTTTCATTGCTCCAGAGAGAGAGAGAGAGAGAGAGAGAGAGAGAGAGAGAGAGATCTATTCTCGCACCGAGGCCAGCGCAACCGACGTTTGCGGGTGCTGTGGGCAAATTCTTGTCTCGTGCCCAGATGTACGCGCTGAGGTCCCCACTTAAAAAAAAAAACAAAAAAAAACAGAAAAAACCTTGTGTCACATCTCGTGCTAGTGGGGGGGGGAAACGAGTAAATACCGCGTATAAATCCTTCCTTGGAGGAGTTTCTAACGCATGGCTTATCATTAGTTGCGTCTCTGTCTTTGGGCAGAGTGCGCTAAGGTTCTTCTCTCAGAGCAGAGAGTGGCCATTGAGAACATCATACTGAGAGGCGCCTAGCCGTGAGGAACAGCTGCCCGAGGCCGTGAACTCTCAATGAACCAGAGAAAGTGATCGGTGCTCGCACATAGACAAGCGCCACCGACGGTTGCCGGGGCTGTCGGCAAATTTTGTGCCTTGCCCGGTTTTACGCGCTCGGGTCCCCACTTAAAAAAAAAGACCTTGTGTCACATCTCGTCCTAGTGTGTTGAACGAGTAAATACCGCATGTAAATTACCACAAAGCAATTTTTAACACGTTTATTTATCATCTTTCAGTTGCGCTCATGAGCTTCTCTCTTAAAGGACAGAGCGGCAACTGAGAAAATCATACTGAGAGGCCCCCAGCCCTGGGGACCAGCTTCCCGAGGCCTTGCCGTCTCATTGCACCCGAGGGAGGGATCGTTTATTTATCATCACTCAGTTGCGTCTCTGTCTTTGGGTAGAGTGAGCTCAGTGGCTTCTCTGCCAAAGCAAAAAGGGCAACTGAGAAAATTATACTGAGAGGTGCCCAACCCTGGGGAACAACTGCACGAGGCCGCACTCTGTCGTTGCACCAGAGAGAGGGACCTTTGATCGCAATGTCGCCAGCGCAACCGACGGTTGTGTTAGCTGTGAGCAATATTTGTCCCTTGCCCAGGTGTACGCACTCGGGTCCCCGCTTAAAAATGACCCTCTGTCGCATCTCGTACTAGTGAGGGAAACGAGTAAATGCTATGTATAAACTACTATAAAATAGAGCTGGGGGTTTTTACAGTTGGGTAATTGTGTTTTAATTTCGCATATTTTCATATAGATTCCATAATATAGGTTTTACATAATTCGCTATTACGTTTCTTTAACTCTTCAAATGTTGAATGTTTAACTAATTCTAATTTCTATTTCTCCATCTTTACACTATATTAATTTTATCTTATAAATTTTCTTCTGTTCTGTCACCCATGAAATAAAAATAATTGTTTGAACGGAAAATAAGGATCTACGTTCATCAAACCATCTTTAAATTAAGAGACAACAGAAGAATTATCGTTGAAGTTTTAAAAGATACGCTTAAACATTAATTCAATACTTAAATGCAGCGTTGAATTTTGAGTTCTTCTGTAGTTTATTGATGCCTATTGCATCTATTCCTTCCTAGCTATTGTGATGGTGGTCAAACCAAGAGTCCTTCACAGAAGCTAGCTTAAATGCCGCCCGATTGTGCGGCTTTTAAGCCAGTTTACAACTACTAATGGTTAATTTTTATCTTATAACCTATACTAGACATTCCGTCGTTTTCGCCGTATGAGGTTCAAGTAACTTAGTTTCTAGAAACCGACAATCAGACACCTGCACATATGATTTGATTTTGTGGTGAAGGCTTTGTGAAGAACCAAGCACGATTTTGGAAGAGCCGACTGCAGAGACCTGGTGCACTACGTGTCACAAGGACTCGCCCCAAGGTCCCTAAACGACCCTCCGCAGATTTTGAATTCAGAGTTGTCCTTCTCCTAGACCAGTTTCCAGCCACGGCTATAGAACCCAGTTTGTCCTGCTATTTACCCATAGCTGCGAGGCACGGTAGAGTATTGGATAGCGTCTCGGATTGAGGAATCGGAAAGCCGAGTTCGAGTTCTACTTGAATCCATGACATTCACTTACGTGCTAATATCCTTGGGAAAGTTATAAATCCTCTTATAGCGCACATTATTTACAAAAATCGGTGAGCCTTTGAACGGATTAAACTCTAGATTTTAACTAATCGATGTCAACGAACATTGTTTTATATATAATATGATAAGTAATTTTCACCTCAAGGAAGGTAATAAGAACACTAAGACGTAAGGGGTTACTGAGTATGAGTAATATGAGAAAATAAAACACAGTTAAAAAGAGAGAACAATAAAAAAAAAAACAGGAATTAAGAAGATAGTACATAACGATTGACATTACATTGAATTTTTTTGAAGATCCGAATTAACTGGGAAGCCAGGAGCTGAAAGATATTTCCACAAGCGAGAAGTTCGAGAGAAGAAACATTTAGCATAGAACTTACGGTTGCATCTAGCTGTTTCATCTGTAAAATGATGAGGCCTACCTACCAATCTAGTACTGCGCTTAAATTCTTAAAATCTAGGTACTATAAATATTTATCGAAAAGACACAGGTATGCATCGTTACGGCGGTGAGAAAGTGACTGAAGCCAGGTACGAGTGAATAACATTGCTGCTTTTTATGTTTATTTTTATATTTTTAATTAAAAATATTTTGCATTATATATATATATATATATATATATATATACACACTGAAGCCATCATCAAAGGGCCAAAGTTTCATGCTTGAACGCAATATTCAGGTCAACTTGTTTTCAAGCATGGAAGATACTGTTGCCGCTTGTTGCTGAACTAATAATTATATACGCTCTATCTTTCATAATGAGTATATATATATATATATATATATATATATATATATATATATATATATTTAAGCTATGTTATATTTATGGATAAAAGACCATGAATATAACATAGCTTATATATATATATATATATATATATATATATATATATATTAAATGTATCTTAGTAGATTCGTTTTGTCCTGTGATGGACTTTATCAAGATAAATTTAAGGACTTTATTTTGTACTAAGTATTTATATACAAAAGCAAAAAATGTATTTGGATTTTCAAATTTTTAAAATATAAGAACACTCATAAATATTCATTAGGTTTGCCGAAACCTCAGGCAAACTATGTTGGATGCGAAGTCATACAATTCAGTAAACGAAAGTAAGTGAGGTTCTTTTAAAAAAAAATAATGCAAATTACTAATTCGATTATTTTAGTTTGGGATTAATTAATGTGTTATATATATTAAATAAAACGCTTTCATGAAATTAAATCTCTCTCTTTAAATATGAATCATTTATATAATCTATTAATCAATTGAAACAAAATCAAAAACGAATCATTCCGTTATTATCTGTGCCAATTAATTGAAACAAATTGAATAATTCCGTTATTATTTACTTTTTTTTCGTATTTTTCCAATAAAACATGATGCAGTGCACATGTTAGTACTTCGTATGTTCATTCACCAAAGTCGTTCCTTGCAGATTGACCACAGATTCTCGATTAGATTTAAGTTAGGAGAGTTTCCAGGCTACTCTATAGTACTTTGATTTGCATACTAGTAAGACATGCCATTGTGTTCGAATTTAGTTAGAATTTTCGTACGCTTCCTTGAAGTAACGTCCATCGCAGGCAATGGCCGTAGGACAACTAATTAACAACCGAGTCAATAGTGTCTGGTCATAATGAAAATCTGATGCAATCCCTGATGACGCAATATTTTTCAAGACCAAACAAATTTCCTCGTACACCCCGCAAATAGATTCATATTTCTTCACACCACTGCAAATCAGATAATCTGAGGAAAAAAATTGTAATTGATTAAACCCTGTCACTCCAATTGGTCTAAAACTGACCGCATGATGAAAGAAAGGAAGGGTGTTTTAATTAATTTGCACAAGGGTGTATTCCATGCATGCTTGGCAAAGTAGATTTTCTTTTAGGAATGGATATATTGGAGAACATCTGGAGAGCAGATTTATATTTTGATAAGATTCGAAAGTGGCAGTCACGAGAATTTTCCTTCTAATTTATTTTTTTAAAAGAAATGTTTTAAGCACATCCCTCCAAGCAAGGCAGAAGTACCACTATTACGCAAGAGTGAAAGCAAGAGTAAAGAGGGTTGTTTGAGGAATGGCTAAAGAGAAGGACGGTGATCAGGATCAAGGCATAAGAAGATGTCGATTGACATTACGTTTAAATATTTGAAGATAATAGCTATCAGGGAAACAAGTAGGAGGAAGGGAGTTCCCATCTCTGTCCCATAATGATTGTTCCATTTACGTACACATTTCATAGACTAAATGGAACAATCATTATGGGACAGAAAATAGAATAATGTAGAAGAAAGGCTACTTTAATAATCAGATTAAATTGAAAGAGGAGAGGAAACATTTTCTTTTTAAGCATTTCACCCCAAGCAAGGCGGAAATGCCACAACCACGCAAGGGGTTGCAGAGAGTGAGAGCAAGAGTAAACAGGAGTGTTTGAGGAAAGGATATAGAGAAGGAGGGGGATCAAGATCAAAGCATCAGAAGATGTCGATTGATATTACACTTGAATATAGCTATCAGGGAAGCAAATAAGAGGAAGGGTGTTCCACTATCGGGAAGTCCGAGATAAGAAGCTGTTGGAGTAAAAGAGGCGGCTACATTTAATCGTTTCGATGAAAGGGTGAGACTGGGATGCCAACCTAGTAGCACGCTTAAATTCATGCAGTTTGGGCACCAATGAAAGTAGCTCAGAGCAGTTGAACATGAATTTTTTTGTAGAAAAGGCACAGGGAAACGAAAGCAGTTACTTTCTAAGTGTGGCATTCTTTACATCAAAATTTTGGTCGAATTTATTTTTATGCATAACTAATGCATTTGATAAATTGTTATGTATAACACCCCTTTAGTGTTTATAGATACGCTATTTTTAAATTTCTCCAGGTTTTCCCAACGTAATTTGAGGAGCAGTTCTGACAGGTTATTTTATATATGCCTGCTTTAAAATTATTATTCTTATGAGTATTTTTGTTTCTGATCATATCTATAATAGTTTTTGATGCGGCTGTACTTCTTCTGATGTTTAAAATGAATAAATTGTTTTGGATAGCGGATGTTATGGAGTTACTAGGGACAATTATGTGTTTGTTTTTTTTTTATCTAGTTTATTGTTGTTATCATTTTTCCGGTCGTCTATTTTGTACGATTTTCCTTACATTGTGTATGAATTAATAAAGATATCGTGGGTCGTTGAAAGGGTTTCCTATGTATAATTCTTCTTTGGGTAAATATTGGGGGCTGCAGATTGTTAGTGCTTTTACATAGAATCCTATAATTATTCCAAATTTGATCTTCTTACCGTGTTGGGAATAAAAATTGACCAGGTCATTTTTGTTGCTAGCTTTGACGTCCATTATTATTTCTATAATGCATGAGATCTAGGAATGATAAAGTGTTGTTAGACGCAGACTCAAACGTAATGTCTATTGTGGGTTCGATGTTATTAAGTTTGTTGACAAGATAGGGTAAAATTACATCTTGGGAATATATTAATACAGAATCAACTATGCATTTTCTTTTTTCCGAAAACCTACATATATTACAAATATTACATATAAATATATAACAAATCGGTTGCATTTTCAAATCTTATTATTTTTTCTATAAAACGGAATTCATACAGACCTCTTTAAAACTTTCATTTTCAACGATATATATATATATATATATATATATATATATATATATATATATATTTATAATGAAATGCACAAAGTCACAGTTATTTTAAGACATTTTTTGTTTGTACATTCTTTTTATAGATAAAAATATTGAAGTAAATGCTCTGTTTATAATAAACAGTATACCTGCCTGAATATCCAAGAAATTTTCATAGAAAATATTCGTCCTCCGACAGGAATCGAGCATGTATCCTATACGGAGCCGTCATATAGCCTGACGTGCCTTAACCAGTTGTGCCACATAGAAGCATTCGGTTAGCAAAGTCGATTTTACTGCCTTTAAACTACAATCTTCCATGAATTTCTCACATACATTCATATCTGCTCATGGCGTATCCAAATGTAAACAAATGACGTCACACATTATGTCGGTGGACGAATATTTTCTATGAAAATTTCTCGGATATTAAATATTCGTATCTATAAAAAGAATGTATAAACATAAAAATGTCTTAATATATATATATATATATATATATATATATATATATATATATACTGAATTATTTATCTCCATTTTATATTTTTAATTTTGCGCATGCGCATTGCTTGTTTTTGATTTTCTTGACTGCCCACTATAGTAGAGTCAGTTGGGCACTGTCTGTGAGAAAATGAGCAGCATAACGCAATTCACTCCGCCAGAAATTTGAAAACCGCATTTTGTACTGCTTTGCATTCGCACCGGAAGCTCCAATACGAATATTGCAGAGTGTTTGGGTGTCAATTTGACGACTGTGCAGAGGATTCTGAAAGAGTTGGTTGAGTCTAATGGTTATTACAAAGGCGCGGTACTCCGGAAACCTCACTCTGTTCGCTCTGATAAGAAAAGAACACCCGAATTCTTTGGTGACAGCCTCAGACTCAACACAGAGACCTACATCTAGTGCTTTGAGGCGATTTTATTGAATGAATTTGAACCTTGGTATTTCAAGATATTTTTGTGTAATTTGGGTAAATATATCTGCTAAAATGAGATGAGATGTGTTATTTTCATTTTTGCGTAATTTAGACGAGAATTTACCTGTCCTATAATAATGTATATTTGTCCACAGCAAGGAAAGTTGACTCCCTGTGCCGCGCCATGAAATTTTCTCGCCGGAGTCGATCCTTCAAATCTCCAAATCAACCATTCACCCTTGCATGGAGTATTGCTGTCATATATGGTCTGGAGCCCCTTATGTTTGTCTCAAGGTTCTTGATAAGATCCAGAGACGGATATGCAACGTAATTGGACCTGATCTGGCATCTCGTCAGCAGTCGCTCTCTCACAGACGTGCCGTCGCCTCCCTCTGTCTTTTTTACCAATATTTCCATGGTAACTGCTCTGAGGAGCTGCTTTCGCTGGTTTCCAAACTTCATGAATTTAAGCGTTCAACTAGACTGGCATCTGGCTCACACCCTTTCACTGTTAAAACTGTTAAATGTAGACGTCTCTTCTACTCCTATAGCTTCATGTCTCGCACCTCTCGCCTGTGAAAATCCCTCCCATCTTTCTGTTTCCCTGATAGCTATAATCTCCAACTATTCAAATGTAATGTCAATCGACATCTCGATCTATCCCCTATCCTTCTCTTCATCCTTTCTTCTATCACTCTTATTTGCTCTAGCTCCAACTCTCTGTAACCCCCTGCGTGCTAGTGGCTTCACGCCTTGCTTGGGGTGAAACGCTTAAATTCGACGTATGAGAGTCAAGCAGATCAGTTTCCAGGAAACCGACAGCCCGACACCGGCACATGAGATTTGATTATAGTGGTGAAGGCCTCGTGCAGGACCATCCACACTTTTTGAAGGGACGAATACAGAGACCTGGTGCACCGAATGCCACAAGGTTCCCAAACGACCCTCTGCAGGTTTTGAATTCAGAGTTGTCCTTCTCCTAGACCAGTTGCCATCCAAGGCTATAGAACCCAGTCTGTCCTGCTATTTTACCCATAGCTGGAGGGAGAGGAAGAGGATTCATACCTTTCCCAAGGGTATTAGCACGTAAGTGAATGTAATGGATTCGACTGGAATTCGAACTCGGTTCTGCGATTTCTTCAATCCATTACTCCGCCGTGCCTCATATATATATATATATATATATATATATATATGACCATATTTTAAATATATATTTTTTGTTCTATTGACTTGGCATTCAATGCTAGAAAAAATCAGTTCAAAATTCGCAAAAACTAAAACTTCAGTGGGAATAACACAAAAACAATGCACATCATATTCGCAAAACACATAACGAATGAACCTGAAATCAAATTAGGTAATCTCTATAGAAAATTATGAAACATTTCAAAAACAGGTAAAAAAATTCGATGAATGTTAAAAAATAGTTTTCTATCGGGACCAGGGGTCTAGCAAATAGAATACTGACATCACTCCCTCGCAAAAAACTATCGTAAAATCAAAACTAAATTTAAACAAAGAAATATACTAACATAAAAATGATTTAAATTAAACAACTTGTATTCCATCGGTACCTTTGGGTTCACAATTATGACCATGGGACGCCATTATGGTTGGCTGGTTTTGTTTAACGGCATATCATATTATTTAATGCCGAAATCTAAAAAATCTGAATACAATTTTATGGCTTCAACTAAATATATTTTGAACGCAATTATATACCTTCAACTGCAGATAACATGTATTGCTGATTATTTTGCTTTAAAAATGTATTGCTGATAATTCTACTCTAAATGTATTCTTGGCTCTATTTTATATAAAAATATATTGCAGGTATTTTTACTATAAATATCTATTTTTTGTGGCATCGCCGAGGTGAATGATACACAGAGAATAATGAATGCTTAATATATTTATTCATCACCAGTATCCGGTGCTAACGGATAAATACAAAAAAACACAGGCTAATAAGTTACAAAACAATTAACAAGACAACTTACAAAGAATAGAGGAGGGTCAAATGCTGTATAGCCAAACAAAGTAAGATCAGTCCGTATATTAATCAACTTAATCAACTGTTGAAATCCTTAATCATAGACTATTTAAGGCAATGAGCCAGGCCATCTCGTAGAGTGCTGAAAGGATGCTAGCTACTCCACAACTTTTTTACAATATTTTGTTTTTGTTTGGGTGTTCACTATTTAGTTGGGAACCTAACACGTGCTATCAACCCGGGTCAGGGTGGATCTGAAAAGAACAGCAATTAAGAGGTGGTTCCACGCTTTTCAAAACCTCCAATTTCTCGATAGGAGTCCTTGCTGCTGGATGTAGTTTATCGTCATACTCAGGACGGGAAACGCCGTTTTGATAAAAAAAAAATGTATATGATTTAGTCAGACGAGGATGCATTGAAAGTGACAGATCCCTGTAACTGATTTACGATCTTGTCGTTTCAATTTATGCTCTGTTCTTCATTCTATTGAAATTATCTGGGATATTTAATCCTGGAAGAAAAAAATGTTTTTGCTCATTCTTCAGTCCCCCGACGTTTCGTGATAGAAGCTGAAAGAAATGAGAGATGAAAGTAGTTAATGTAGTTTCTATAACAGGAGACATAAAGAAATAATCTTTGGCCAGCTAGTCTGATTTGGGAAAATGTCGGTGGATGTGTACGTTACATTACGTTTCACTACACCGATTGCCTCGCGGATCAGTTTTATTCTTTCAAAGACTGTCACTATCTCTACCGTATAGGATTGCCATTAACATTACTGAACATCTTGTCCATTATGATTTCACTTCAAGGGCGGTCACTCAGGTCAGTTAATCTTTTCTGTCTGAGATCAACTCTCTAGAAATTTAATTTCCTCTACTGAACATTTTCTTATCAAAAGTCATTTGCTTATCAAAAGTCATTTGCTTACATCCAGTGAAGACTTGCCCTAAACATTCAATAATGTTGTTATCTTTTTTACGGTCGTGTATTTTCTACACTGTTACCTCACATTGTGTACGAAATAATAAAGATATTGCAGGTCTTTGAAATGGTTTTTCTGGGCATAATTCTTCTTTGGGTAAATATTGGGGGCTGCAGATTCTTAGTGCTCTTAAATAGAATCGTATAGTTATTCCAGATTTGATCTTGCTACAGTGGTGGGAATAAAAAATGACCAGATCATTCTTCTTTCTAGCTTTGCAGTAAACCTCAAAATGACGTCCGTTATTATTTCTATAAAGGATGATATCTAGGAAGGGTAAAGTGTTGTTAGACACAGTCTCAAAGGTAAAGGTTATTGTGGGTTCGACGTTGTTAAGTTTGTTGACAAGATAGGATAAAATTATATTTTGGGAATATATTAATAGAAAAACTTCTATGTATTTTAATATTTTTTCTGAAAACCTTCATGTATTACAATTATTACATATAAATATATAAAAAAAAATGGGTGCATTTTCAAAACTTATTATTTCTATGAAACAAAATTTGTACAGACCTCCGTCCTGGGTATGACGATAAGCTACATCCGCGTCCTGAGTAAGACGATGAACTACGTCCAACAGCATGGCCTCTGATCATGAGGTTTTGAGGGGCGTGGACAGGGTGGTAGCACCTATTAGGGTCCCAGCTATGGGCAAATAGTTAACCTCGAAACTGACGTAAAAAGTATTATAAAAGTGAAAAAATGGGTTTTAATACCGGAGATACTTTGTAAAAGAATTGTTACCAGAAATGATTTTTTGAAGACAAAAAAACTATTATTAGCAATATATTTTTGAAAGAAAACATTACCATCAATACATGTTTTAAAATAATATTACCAGATATACATTTTTGAGGAAAAAATAATATTACCAGAAATAGATTTTTGACAAAACAAAATATTACCAAGAAAAAAATAGTTGTCGGCATTAAATAACCCAATGAGGTTGATATGCCGTAAAAGACAACAAACCAAACCTGTACATGCCTCTTTAAGGGGTGCACCATTTTGAAAGAGACTTGGGATGAGATGTCTTCACAATCACTTCTGAATATTTAAGATTTTCATGCATTTATAGCAAAAACGTGTACTCAAACAACTTATTAATATTTTTGAAATTGAAGGAAAAAATAATGTATAGAAGGTTAGCGTTCTAACTATGAAACCCAGATTCGAATATGCCTATAGACGATTAGTTTCGAAAGTTAATTCTTGATAATGATGTACTGGAGAGACGATAGCAACATGTGGCGACTTTAGGAAATGCTTGGCATCGTTAGATCCATGTGTTGTAAATGAAATTGTATTGACGAAACTTTTTGGTAGCTATCGACGTTTCTGTAAATAACGCAAATAGAGTAACTTTTTTATACTGTTAAAGAAAAATGAGACAATATATTAACAATCAAAAACACAAATATCAACAGCAACAGACATAATCACTTGACCAAATATCGTACCTTTATTACACAAATATCAGCTTTTAAATAACAGCTGGTGTTTTTCCCCTCCTTGAAAAATACACAAATATATCTCAACCATAATTACCAGCAATACTGAAATTACTTGTATTTGAATTCACTTATCGCTGTTTTGTTTTCCTTCTGGAGAAGAATCATAAGAAAACAGCAATGATAAATTCGTCAAGTATATTAAATTCATTTTCTATCTGGCACTTGTGTCAGGTGGCCAGACAGGATTTCAAGTGTTTTCTTCTGAAATCTAAACACACCTTCTTGTTTGGCAAATATGTCGAATATTGCTATCATATCTTTATGGCAATGGTGAAGATAATTATAATTTAAGCCGTTTCCTTATAAAGAAATCTACGACATTCAATGACCGGCCAGCAAGTGCAACTCGTTCCGCCTTTCTTTTAGCTACTGGCTACCAAGCTGAGTTTTGTAAATTAGCCTCGGGGGGAGAAGCAAGAATGCAGTTTTCTATTAGTAGATTCATTCTGATATGAAATACTTAAATGTCCAGTGTCCATTACTTCATATTTGTACTTGTTAACGCGTAGAGCAAAGTCGAGGAAGAGATTAAACAAAGTGGAGTTCTAATTTCCTCTTAGTAATTCGAATGAATTTTGGAATATTTCAGTATTAATCTCTCACCTGATATGTTCGTCTTTTTAGACTTAAATTTTTCTTTTGTCAGATATCGGAATACGGTTTTCTAATCGATGAAACGATGAAGCCACTCTTCTCTCTATGAAGCTAATTTTGCGAAACTTGAAAAAGACAAAAACAACGACAACGCGTGAAGACAGAAGACTCGAAAAAAAAAAAAAAACATTCGTACAGCTCATGAAAACTGAAAGTATTCAGAACTACATTCGAAAACTTATGTTCAAATTTCTCTCAAAAATCAGAAAAAAGGGCCGGTTTTAGAAAAATCTAAAAAAAGGTCGTACGCACAAAATTTTGCCGACCTAGATTAAACAATATCTAATCTAATAATTATTTAGAAAATTAATGTGTTTACATTTCGATAGCAAACTGCGCAGATAAGAAAATTCCGAGAAATTAAATACGAGAAGGATTTCGCTTAAAGGTCCGTTTCTATTTTGTATGATTAACTAGCGTGATCCGTGATCGAGTCGTTTCAATTATATGGAGTCTGACGGCAGTTCCTGTCACCAGGGGGTGCAGGTTTGAATTCTGCTAGAATGGGTATATGTTTTAAATAAAATTTCTGGAATATTCATGTTGCTAGATGAAAATAAATAAATATATTGTTTAATAAATAAATGGAACATCTACTGAAATATGAACATACGCGAAAACTAAGTTTTAAATTAAAAATAATATATATATATATATATATATATATATATATATATATATATATATACACACACACACATATATATATGCATATGCATATGGTGCGATGGTTAAAATGTTTCTTTACAAGTATAGTTTTAGATATATCTGAAATTTTGCACACACACACACACACACACACACACACACACACACATATATATATATATATATATATATATATATATATATATATATATAGATAGATAACTATACTCGTTTCGAAAAACCCTTGAATTTTTGATTTGCCAATAATCAAATCAATCTCGAGGAAAAAAAGGTTTTTAAAAAGAAAGAGCTACAAACATGAAAGTCTGTCGAAAAAAATCGCACATATACAGGTTTGAAGCCCAAAGAAAAAAAACCTGACACGAGTAAACAACTAACTAACAAAAAGAGGTCAATACAACCGTAGAGCAGATTTGGCTCCAAATTTCCCTGATGATCCTAGGTAAGTTTGTCTGGCTCACTAGGTTTATCTATCTATCTATCTATCTATATATATATATATATATATATATATATATATATATATAGCATAACTTAAAAAGGATACATAAACCCCACACACGTGTGTGTATATATATATATATATATATATATATATTGAATAAATTGCAAACATTTATTTATTCAATCAGACATGCCTAAAAAAAGAATTTGCTGCCTAAACACACACACACACACACACACATATATATATATATATATATATATATATATATATATATATATATATATATATATATATATATATTTAAAATAAAATGTGCGATGGGCAAATTGTCAGCATTTTATATTTTAAATGTCGTGCATGCACAGTATATTAGGGTCAGTTGATAACCGTGCCCTGAAGCTCCAATACGAATATTTTAGATTGTTTACTCGGAGGATTCACTATGATCGTTCTGATAAGAAACGAACCCGCGAATTTGTTGGTGAGGGCCTCAGACTAAATATGGAGATCTACATCAAGTGCTTTGAGGAGTTAATGCTGCTCAGGTTCAAGAAGGTGGCTGCTGGAAGACCATATATTTGGCAGCAGGGCTTTCCTCGATGCCAATCAAACAGGAGAACCCAGTCATACGTCTCAAACAATTTTTTCGACTCCATCGCCTCTGATCCCCTAACTCCCTAGACTGCAACACCTTGATTACCATGTGGAGTACAGTTAAGCGAGAGACCAACAAAATTCTTTATAATACCAAAGATGAAGCGAAGCCGATGATTATGGCAGCATTCGCTAAATTAAGCGAGGAGACTGTCCAGAAGAGATGCAGGTGATTGTGAAGTCCTTTAGAGGCTGTGTGTTTGAAGCCAATGTCGATATTTTATTGAATGAATTTACTCTTTAGTAATTCAAGATATGTTTCTGTGATTTTGTTAAATATATCTGTTAAAATGAGATGTCAGTGTTATTTTCATTTTTCCGTACTTTAGACAGTAATTTATCCATCACACTCTGTATATACATTATTATTTTTAAAAATATTTTCAATATAACATTATCAAGAATATATTCGAGTATATTAAATTCTCTATTTCACAGAGGTGTCATGTGGTAAGACAGTTTTTCAAGTGCTTTATTCTCAGATCTAAAGACGCCTTCTTGTTTTGCAAATATGTGGAATATTGCTGCTGATATGTTGATTATTGCTGTTTAATCATAAATACCCAATCCCGATAGCGTCCAAAATCTTTTTACGCGATATTTTTAGGAAGACATATTCGAAACTTTTCCGCCTCTGTCACGCAGACGCAACGGTGCACGCCTCTCACTACTCTATAGCTATTTGCAGAGAATGCATTTCATGTTGAGCTTCATTCTTTCGTGCCACCCAATCAAAGCTTTATAACTAACTCATGCCATACTTCCGCCACAGAGTCAACACAACGCCATTTTCTTGTTAATCTCGTTTATATAGAAAGTATAACTTTCATACTTTTTTTCCAAGAACTGATAATTTGTGAAACAGACTCCCGTGAATGTTTTAGAGATCTGACTGAAAAGAAGTGCTCAAGTGCGTACGCTTGTTGATCTGGAAAAAAATGTTTAAAGACTTATTGTCGAAATGTTGACTCTAATGCTTTGTTTTTAACGTTGGTTGTTCTGCTGGAAAGATTCGAAAATTTGACTCCATTTTTCAAGTTCGAACTCACTCACTTTCAAATTTCAATCTTCTAGAATTTCCAAATGAAAAAGACAAACAAAACCGTGTTGAAACTTCATCTGACAACTAACCGACACAATGTCCGTTTTAGAAGTAAAGAGAATCACCTCGGAGGTAGCCTAAAGGTGCGAGTGAATTGCTAGTGAGGCAGACCGTTAGAACATCAGCGCTTGAATGACGAGGCTCTGGCGTCGGTGAGTCAGATCGAGACTGGCAGCCTGCCCAATATGCAAATTCTCTCGCTTGGCAAGAACGTATAAAAAGGCGAGTGTTTGTTGAGTCTTCAGAAGTCTTTTGCGCTTCTTGCTGAACTCTCTGCCTCCGGGCGGAGAGGAACATAATCGAGGCTATGCCGAAGGGCAGAGTCTCGTCTGGAGAGGTAGACAAACCCGACCCGTGTATACAGGGTCTACTTGGAATTTTTGCCCAAGCTTACAGTCTCGGTATGCCAAATGTTAAATACCGTTTTTGTGCCAAATCGCGTTTTGTGGGTAAATACCGAAAGCTTTTATGTTGGATTCAGTTTACGGCAGTGCGTACTGAAGCAGAATCCGCGACTGTGTTTCCAGTGTCTACGCTACAGAGTCCCAGGTTTCCTGCGACAAGATGGAGATATTGTCCTCCACCGAGTGAGGTGGTTGCCTAGGGTGA
>CAHIKZ030000898.1:522500-537500 GCA_903632075.3 Acanthosepion pharaonis | reverse complement strand
CTACCATTCTTCGGCAAAGTCTTTGAAGCTTTAATCAAAGCCGAAGTGCTTAATCCCCTTATATCCCATGATCTGTTCTCTGACAAGCAATATTGTTTCCGCTTTGTCCGTTCTACAACTGATGGGTTCATGGCCAGAACTGGAATTGTTTACCAAGCACTTCACAATAACAGAGAAGCTCGTGCTATGGCTCTAGATATCTCTAAAGTGTTTGACAGGGTTTGGCATGCCGGCCTCCTTCGTAAGCTTCATCAATACGGAATTTCAGGTCGATTAATTGACTTAATACGATCATTCCTGTCAAACCGTGTAATGAAGGTCGTCCTTAACGGATTCTCCTAAGGTCCCTTTCCCACGAACGCGGGTGTTCCTCAAGGCTTTGCTCTGTTCCTTATTTTCATTGATGATCTTCTCGCTGTCATCAATTCCCAAGTAGGCATCTATGCAGATAACACTACTATTTACTCAAAAGCAAATCTGGTATCACTGACAAAACTAACCTGGCCGTTTGTCTTGAAAAGGACCTACAATCGGTTGTAGAATGGGGCAGGAATTGGCTGGTTAACATTAATGCCTCAAAAACAAAACTGCTCTCTATTACCCACCACAGGAAACCAACCCTGCCTCACATTAGAATGTCTGATGCTCAACTCCACGAGAGGACCTCTTTGCGACTGCTTGGTCTCAGACTGTTCGCTGACCTGAGATGGAACAAATACATTGAATCATCCGCCGCAAGTAAAGTAGGTTCCCAAATACAAATACTTTCAGCTAACTACTCCGACGAGCTACTTTCGCTAATTCCTAGACTGTATGTATTTAAGCGTGCAAGACGGCTGGCATCTCGGTCCCTTAAATGCAGCCGTCTCTTCTATTCCAATAACTTCATGTTTGGCGCCTCCCGTCTGTGGAATTCCATCCCTATTACTTGTTTCCCTGATAGCTATAATCCCCAACTATTCAAATCTAATGTCAATCGAAATCTCCAGATGCCTTGATCGATCCCTCGCCATTCTCTTCATCCTTTCCTCTATCATGTCTCTTTACTCTTACTCCCAACTCTCTGTAACCCCTTGCGTGCTAGTGGCACTCCCGCCTTTGCTGGAGGTGAAATGCTGAAAAAAAGAAACAAACAAACAAGTGTCCTATTTGTTTTTTTATTTATATATATATATATATATATATATATATATATATATATATATATATATATATATATATATAGTCACCAGAATTTGTCTGGCGAGCGCAAACGAAACCCAGGGTCAGAAACTCACATCGATACAACTAAATATGAAGAAAAATATGGAAAAAAACAAAAATCCGAATATGCAAGTATGCTGTTTTAATGTCGACGTCAGACGTTACGGTCTAGTAGACCTTCTTCAGGGCATAGTTATTAAAACATAATTAAAATTATCCGATATTCAAGTCATAAGACTAATCAAAACAAAATAACTGAAATTTTTAAGATCAGCGTTCCGTTTCGCAATACGATCACGTCGGCGTCACGTTGGCGATGTTGCGAAAACGTATTCCTAAAACATCGCCCATTTTTCCATATTTTTCTTCATATTGTCGGATCTATATCCACATATTTGCTTGCACAACTAAATATGTAAGCTCTATCAATGATAGTCAGCGCTTTCCAATAAATACCGCGAATATATAAAATATGAATAAAAATCATATATATATATATATATATATATATATAAGCAGAGTCTCGTAAATTGTGCAAAAATACGAAAGAGTAAATTTATTCAATAAAATCGTCATCTACCGCGGCCTTCAGTCCACTTTAGATTCTCCTGCAACAGTTCTGGACGGTCTCGTTGTTTAAGTTGATAATACCTGACTACAGTTCATCTTTGATGTTACAAGTTGTTTTGTTGATCTCTCTCTCATCGGTGTCCTATTCATAATAATCAAGTTGGTTGTAGTCTGGGGAGTTAGGTGGCCAGCGGTAAGGGTCGCAGTAAATGTTTGACAGTCATGATTGGGTTCACGTGCTTGTGTGGCATGGTGGCGAATCCTATTGGCTGAGATAGCCACCCTCTTGAACCAGAGCATTACTCCCTCCTCAAGACACTTGATGTAGGTCTCCATGTTGAATCTGAGTCCGTCACCAACAAATTTGCGAGCTTTTTTTATCAAAACGATAAAAGTGAGTTTTTTTGAGCTGCCATACCTTCATACCATATATATATATATATATATATATATATATATATATATATATATATATATACATACATACATATATATGTACATACATACATACATATATATATATATATATATACATGCATACATACATACATATATATATATATATATATATATACACATTCATATATATGTACATCGTTTATGAATATGAATAAATTTAAATACAGAAAACTTTTTCATTTTGCTTTATTCACATACGCACACACACAGACACATATATATATATGTAGAGGGTTATTCATAAAGAAAGAGCAGATTTTGAAAATTTAATAAAAACAAATGCTGAGAGAGAGAAACATTAAATTCATTTGTAGATAGAAAACGATTTAAAGTTACTAAAATAAATGATTTTTTCTAATCTTGTTTAAATGGATCGTTTTATACAAATTAAAATTGTTATAATTTCTTTCAACTGTTAAAATGGCCGCATCACGCAGAAAGTCGTTTTGTGCAGTGCAATTTGCGAGTAAAAATAACAAACAGTGAACCTTTTCCTAACCGTTGAATGTGTTTCTCTTTTAGCATTGAATTTTATTAAATTTTCGAAAACACACACACACACACACACACACACACATATATATATATATATATATATATGTGTGTGTGTGTGTTTGTGTGTATTTAGGCAGCAATTCTTCTTTTATGCACATTTCATTGAATCCGACGGACAAGGTGCATTTATTTAGTTTTTTATACAATTTCTCATGCGATCTAATAATTCTTTTTTTCTTTTCGGATGATAAATTATATAAAAACTTTCCAAATGTTCTTTTTATACGAGCGCTTTAGGGATACATTTAGCCATTTTCAAGGATTATATTTTAACTGTTAAATAAGAAATAGTTTGTTGTATGTATGTTTTATAAAATGTTTTATTTTTTTTTGTTTCAAAACGCGGTCAAGATATTATGTCCATGCTCAAAGTTAATATTATTAAGTGTTGGTTTGTTTGTTTTTATTAATAAGGCTTCTATTATTTTTAGCCTTTTTTTTGGCATGTAGATGATGCTATTATATTAGTGTTGTCGACAAGTATGTTCCGAATAGTGTCCGGTAGGTCTCCATGTATAATGCAGAATTAAGAACATTATAAAAAAAAAATGTATAACACAAATTGACAATAGCAAAAGATTGGATTAATTATTTGTTATAAAAAATTTAAAACCTCTAGCCTTACAGTTAAAATTATAATTCACCTCCTAGAAAAAAATTAAATAGTACAAATATTATTTACGAATTTAAATGCTCATTAAAAAAATTGTATTCCTGATCAATCAAAATTCGTAAATAATTATATAGGTCACACTACAACAGGCTTGACATGCAGACTAACTCTACACCTTTCTGACAATAGCTCAATTAGATCTCATTTAAATATTCATGGAGACCTACCGAATATAGCCAAAAGCGCTCGGATAAAAAGAACATTCGGACAGTTTTTATATAATTTATCATCCGAAATGAAAAAAAAAAAAATAGATGGCATGAGAAATTGTATAAAAAAACTAAATAAAAGCACATTGTCTGTCGTTTTCAATGAAGTATATATATATATATATATATATATATATATATATATATATATATATATATATATTAAGATTTTTTTATGTTTATACATTTTTTTATAGATACAAATATTTAAGTAACTGCCCTGTTTATAACAAACAGTATTAAACAACATTTACCGGCCTGAATGTCCGAGAAATTTTCACATAAATATTCGTCCTCCAGCCGGTAAATATTGTTTAATACTGTTTATTATAAACAGAGCATTCACTTAAATATTTGTATCTATATAAAGTACGTCTGAACATAAAAATGTCTTAAAATAATTGTCGGACTTTATCCATTTAATAATATATATGTGAGTGGGCGTGTGTGTGTGTGTGAGAGAGAGAGAGAGACAGAGAGAGACAGAGAGACAGAGAGTCAGTGTATATATATATATATATATATATATATGTATATCAACCCTACATATTAATTACCATTATCTATTTAATTATGTCTTCCTTTCACGTACTATAACGGAAGTGATATAAATCAACTTATGGTAGTATCTTTATGACTGTTTTCTTCCTTTAGTCGTTTTAATAATGTATGCAAATAAAATATTTACAGTTATTTCGAGAAAGTATCTTATCTTGTTTGTTGCCGAGAATGTTAAATTCTTGATCATAATATTCTGAATACGCCATGAAACATTACAATGGGTTCGGTCTTTGGACGGGAGGACAACAGATATCTGTCTCCCAAATCTTGTAAATGTAAAATGCTTAATTTAGTTTTTACTGTGAACAGTTTATGGTAAAAACCTTCTTTAGGTGAAGTCAGTGACAACCTAAAATGGAAAAAAAAAATTCCTGTTTGCTTCAATATGTTTAGCCTTCAAATCGTTTTCCCTCATTTTCTGAAATCATGCATAATGCAAAGGAAATACGTAAGCTTTATTTTATTTCGACTTAGCGACAAGGAATATAAATGACCCATACTTGATCTAAAATTATTGGAAAAAAAACCTTTGAGTTTGGTAAATAGGTCTGTTCTTCTGGAAAAGGCAATAAAAGCAACGCTAACAGTTCTTTTATACAATTCTGTTCTTCTTTCAAGTTCCAAATATTGATCTGAGGAAAGAAAAAAATAATGAATAAACATAATAACAGCTAAAGTTAATGCAAGCAGAATTAAAGATGGCCGCCAATGTGACTTTTCTTTTGTTAGTTGTAGCTAACAAAATATTTCTTCTGGGAATCTTGTTCCTTTTATTTTTTCGTATTCACAGATTTATCATAATACTGTCGCATTTTCTCACTTTTTTTGATTTTTCTCAATTCTGTCTCACAGGTTTTTTTTTTAAATTTTATCTTACTATGAGGTTTTAACGGTTAGGTGAAACGAAATATTTATGAATATTAGAATTTATAGAGAAATAAACTGTTTTAAAAAATCATCAAATATTATATTAAAACCGCAGGCGAAAATTAATAATGAAAATACGTCTTCAGATAATTTAATATTAACAATAACCACGAAGACACATTTATTCTTAAATCTCATATCTCTTCAGTATTTGGTAAATCAAGACCGTTAACAAATTCACTCTTTACTATCTCTGGACTGACATGAATTCTGGGAGTTGTTTTTCGCTGCCCTTTTCACAGTTTCCATCACGGGTGTGTTGCGAAAGAAGAGAAAAACAACTATATAAACGCTGATTGATGCGATTTTATTTTGTAGTTAACATCTAAGTCTTATAAAGGAATAAGTATTTTTGGTTAAACGGACAACACATCAGAGGAGATAGTGTGGAGTAATGATAAGTGCCAGCATTCTAATTGACAATTGCTACATACACATGGCACTATGGCAAAACTAAGCGAAGCTTAGTCAATAGCAACAACCAAAAAAGAAAACTTAAATTACATTTCAAAGACAAAATATTGCAACTTACGTGTTTACCTACGAATTAAATAATTATATATATATATATATATATATATATATATATATATATATATATATATATCAGACATTCAACCACAGCTCTCTCACGTCGGCTTACATACCACTTTAATAACACCAGCGTCATAAAGATCACCATATTACAACACAGTGTACCACTAGTAGCTGATCCTAATCCTTAAAATTAAAAAAAATATTAAATAAGCGATATAAACAAAATTTTACTACGTTAATAAAACACCGTTAAAATTAAATAAATAAATATATAAGATAAGAAATAAAAATAAATAAAAACAAACAAAATAAATTAACCCAAATAAAAAAAAATAAACAAACGACCTCCGGCAAAATAACCGCCGAAAATAGACTACCCACAATGCATTACTGCCCAGTACATATAAATAGACGAAAAAAAAAAACAGCACTCGTAGGTGACGATTGCGTCTAGCATGAAACGGCCTAAGTGTTGACTTCAATGTTCAATTTTATATTTACACACACTCTATCTATCTATCTATCTATCTATCTATCTATCTATCTATCTATATGTACTGGGTGTAACAACAAAATTTTCCAAATCGTGCCCAACGAAAATTGCCCATCTGCTGGGTTAGAATCTGAAGCTTTGTGTATAAGAAATGATTAAATATATTTTACTGGAATTCTCTGAGGTTTTTATAACACTATTAGACACTACTTTTTATCTTAACAGATGAATCGTGATGAAATTGATCATAAACAAAAATGACATGTTCATCATAATAGTTTCTGACTATTATTTTTTAGTGGCAGTGTATTTTGGCTCAGACCGTCTGAGGCTGACCTTTAAGGTCAGATGGTAGAAAAAATAGGGATGTCGATTTAATTGGCTGAGCCGAGCGTGGAAATGTTACAGTGTTAGAAAGTGATTTCCTGAAGTCATACGACGTGTTTAATAAGATAGGTAAGTTTAGAAATTATTTTTGTTGAAGTTCTCATTCATTTATTCACTTATTACCGAAGTAAAAAAAACGAGCGAGAGAAGATACAATTTTATGGAATCGACCTCGTCAACCAAGAGACCTCCCGGGAACGATGTGGCTATACATTATTTTGCTTATTTGGCGTAGTGAACAATACCCCTCCCCAGAAGAGAGGGAGTATTCAACAGTAGAAGTACATGAAGAATGCCATGTATATGAATGTCATGGAGTGTAAAATCTTGTCCGCAACATAGTCTCCTTCCGTTTCAATAATCTGATTGGACGTTTGGCTGATGTAATCTACGTCCGACTCGTAGAAGCTTCTTGGGTGGTTTCTTAATGACATGAATTGTCTCTATCGCTTCAGCTGCATTGGAAAACAGTTGTTCTCTGCTCCTTCAGGCAGTCAGACAGAAGCCAGGGTGTCTGTCAGCTCTTTCTGAAATATACTTTGCCCAGATATTTGGATAAACAAGAAAATTGATTCTACCATGTTGTGTCGGAAACCTACCACACCTCTTGAAGATGAACTTGTCTACGTCTGTGAACAAAGACTTTAAATAGTGGCATGTCAGTTGACATGGGAAAAGACAGATAGACAGGGAGGGTAAGACCTCCGAGTCTAGCTGAGTCGTGATACAGTCTTTGACTGTAAGCGACGTCTGTCGAACTCTCTGCTAACGCAGAGAGAACCCGGACGAAGCTTTGCCGAAGGGCAAGGTTTCGTCCGAGGAGGTAGACAGGGCCTGAACCCGTCTAGGCGGGTTCAAAGGCTATATTTTTGGCTGAGCCTACGGGCTCAGAGATACCCACATTAAACCGGCCTTGTGCCACATTCAATCCTCGTGGGTGGATCGATAAATACTAAGACAGATAGACAGAGAAGTTCTTAGCTGAGCTAGTTATTGACTACTCAGGCGATTTGTGTACCTTTTTACCAACCTATTAAAACCCTTTTTATTGTTACGTGTTATTTGGCGTTTGTCTCTACTTAACCCCAAATCAACGTCATAACACCATAACTTATCTGAAATCTTCCAGAGTGTTGTACATTAGGTATTTTCCTGTCAGCGGTAAGAAGAATATCTGCCTCTTTGTTTTATCCTTATTTACAAGTGTGTCAGGCTTCTCGCTAAGGTCACCTTTTTCCTCTTTGATTGTCAGTAGCTCGGATGATCCATCTCATTATTAGGCATATATCAAGTACATTTACTTCTGTAAACATCTATTAACGTACTGTTTGCAACTTCCAAAGCAAAACTTACGTGACAGCATTTTCTTTTCTTTTTGAAAGAGGATTATTCGTAGGAAAAGCGCCGATGCTTCCACAAATTCTTCTCTAGTGATATTACTGCTAGAAAAATGTTTGCCTCCTCAATGGAAAAAAATAGTCGGCTTTTTGTATTTCTTCTTTTTCAATGCTTTAATTTATAAGAGTTACATTAGACCAAAAAATAGACTATTGCTGCCATGACTGGGTTGAACTTGGCCAATCCTCACTTTCCAGCATTTAATGTTCCTTTACACGGTCTTGTAGGGGATTAATTATTTTTCACTATACCACCTCTTTCCTCCAGACGCAAAGTTGCATGTCTATTGCAAACCCAACCGGTATTTTATTGAACAATCCGCCATAAGGATATTTCTCTGAGCAGTAAAATATAAACCTCTTGGAATCAAGTGTCAGACCCCATATTCTTTCCCTCATAATCTTAAATTCTTGATACTTCCTATCATATTCAAGTATTGTCTACCATGAGTTTCCCCTAAACCTTGTTTTGGCTGAATCCTAGTAATATATATATATATATATATATATATATATATATATATATATATATATATATATATATATATCCAAAACACCATATGAATTCTAATATGTCGCAAATCAAATAAAATTGAAATCTAAGTCAAAATTTTCACCGGCAATTGTATATCCAAACAAAAACACGAACTGAAATAGAGATCAGTATATAATAATTATATTAAAATGCAATATATATATATATATATATATATATATATATATATATATATATATATATATATATAATTTAGCTCTTGAAAATATATTTCAATTGAGCACTGTTGAGTGACAAGCTAATTTTATAAACAAAAGCCACCTGAGATAATGCAGAGCTCTTCAATAAAATGAATAGAGCCCTCCAGCTGATTGGCATTTGTTTACATTCTTAAGAACAATACGCTAGATTTAGCTGCTTCACTCTGTCGAATGAAGATATCTCAGTGGTAGAAACTCCGAGGATTGGGTTCCAATCCTGGTTTGAGGCATTCGGTTGTCTTGTCACATTGAGGAGCTGTGATACAGCGAAATAGTACTGTCTGCGAATGAAACACACACACACACACACAAACATATATATATATATATATATATATATATATATATATTAGGTTAAAGAAAAAGGCTCTATTAGTTATAATTTATTTCACCAGAGAATTTTTTTTTCTCTGTATCTTCAGGCTTAACTTTCAAAGGTGAAAAGAAAAAATAACTTGAATTTAGGGTATTGGGGAAGCAGAACATTATTTAAACATATACTGTTAAATATAACAGACAATGAATGTCTGTTATGTTTGATCATGAGCCGTACTAATTTCGCGACCATTATCATCGCAGAGCAATCTTCTATGTCGACATAACAAAATATTATCTTCGATGTTGTATATGTTTGTTAAAATGTCAGTATAATCACTTACAAAGTGACACATGTGAGCCGAAAATTTAGATTAAGGACCAAATCCATAAAAAATATCCAAAGGTTGGACAATTTTTGTCTTTATTTTCACCGGAAATTAAAACAAACATATGACAATTAGAACAGCTGATGATCAGACATTATAGACATTAAGTGTCTGTTATATTTAACAATATGTGTTAATATATATATATATATATATATATATATATATATATATATATATATATAGGCAGCATCTTTACATTCATGCACGTTTCATTATATTTAAACATTTTTAGGCATTTAACACAACATGCCTGTCCGCAATTACAATTCCGTAAAATACTCGTCGAAAACACAATTATACTTCGACATGAAAACAATAGACAAAAACTAAAAATCCTTGAAGCATTATACATCAAAAAGTTGAAACCCAACCTAAACAAAATCAATTATGGCATCTCTACAAATATTCTTAAATGTCTATAATTGGTAACAGAAGCCATTGGTTTATACCAACGGCTTCCCATACTTCTACAATTCACACTCGTGTGGTCATATGTGACGTCATGAAATGCGGTGCGATTTTCGCTTCTAGCGTCTTATATGAACGTGTTTATCGTTGTTTAGAAATCATCTATGTTAACAATGACAGACTATCATCACTGTCTTGTCCGTATATTGCTTAATATGTTGTAATTGACATCTTTGATAATGGCTTAAGTAAGCCGAAAGCTTAGATTGTATTAAAAAAATATGGATCAATATTGTGAATTTCATTCTTCGTTCAATGATAATATTATTAAACTTATCAGACGTTACGAAAAAAATTTACATAAAATAAATAGACAACACTTGTCTATATTATTTAATGAAACGTGCATACACACACACACACACACACACACACACACATATATATATATATATATATATATATATGTTTGTGTGTGTGTGTGTGTGTGCGTGTGTAAATTTGAAGAGATTAGGCGATCATCCGATCTCGCTACCTTGGTTTCAACCTTGCGGTATCTTCAACCGATTCCGGCGAAATAATTTTTAACGCCTTATTATTGAAAAATAAATAAATAAACGCACAACGGGAAGCGTACTATGAGGGGAAGAGAAAAGCAAAGGTCATCCCGGGTCAAACTAACTCTATATATGTACACAGCACTTTTTCGTAGTTTATACTTTTTAATACTTCTCTGTCCAGCTCTAATTCAACTCTGGCCAATTATTTTTAAAATTTTATATATATATATATATATATATATATATATATATATATATATATATTTTCAATAAAGGTGCAATTAATTTACAAATTCATGAGTTATTCATACAAAAAAATAAATACGAAGGTTAATGATTTAAATGGCGAGAAATCCATCGTCGCGAACAATTCAAATAATATACATAAACCCCGAACCTGTTTTTGAATGAAAAGATCCTTGTTTCTATAAATTTCTGTTGCATGAGTTCTCATTATTTTTACAAGCTTTCGACTGCTCCTACAGACATCCTCAGGTATGGAATAGATTTTGTTCTTGTTTTTACTCTCAGTAATAAGAGGACAACGAAAATATATGTATTGTTGTAATCCGAAAAATGCTATTAGAAATGAGTTATTGTTTTTGGAGCGAGCTGTCGCAACGCTGAGTTTGAATTTAAATTTTACAATTGTGCGTTCTTATACAAACTCATTTTGTTTCTTATACAAACCCTAAAAGTAAAAATTATTATTTGAATTGTTCGCGACGATGAATTTCTCGCCAATTAAATCATTAAGCTTTATATTTGTTTTTGTGTGAATAATTTCATGAATATATATATATATATATATATATATATATATATATATATATATATATATATTGAAACATTTTTCGTTGGATATTTTATATATATTCTGTCTACGTATATTCAATTGGATCTTCTTATATTCTCGGAGAAGCTTTTTGGTGTCATTATTAAAGGAAGAGAGAAAATCGCTGTGTTGATACATATTTATTTTATTTCCGAGTACTTTCGACATAGGGCAATGTCATTATCAGGGTTTTATTTGTTGCAAGACAAATATCGTAGTGTCCTTCAGAAAGTTAAATTTCTTACTTGTGGAGTTAAGTATGCTGAGTCGGTAAGTGATCGCTTGACACAGTTTCAGGGGAGGTAACTAGGTATGGTTGTTGAAAGTTTTTTACGAAAATGTAGTAAAAACTATTAGTGCAAACCTTGACATTTCAAATATCTAGTGTACACATTTTAAAACGTTTGTGGAGTATTCATAATTAATTCTATTAAAGCTTGTTTCAATTTTTAATATAGATAGCTTCGAGAATTGTTAGTTTATGTTCATTCTATTCGTGAAATGTATAGATGTATTTTCGACAAGAATTTTTCGGAATTGCGAATGAGGACAGGTATATTGTTGAAAATGTTTAAGATCCAATTGAAAATAAGTAGACAGAACATGTCTAAATTGTTCAACGAAACCTGTCTCATTGAAAACATACTGCCGAAATATACGCATATATATATATATATATATATATATATATATATATTTTGGTTGGATAGATGTGAGTTTGTGACCCTGGGTTTCACGCTTTAGCGATCGTCAGACAAACTGATTAATGTTTTAAAAAATTTGGGTTTATGTAGATTGCGTGTATTGGTGTTATTGTGGAAGTGGTGGGGGAAATTTCGTCGTTTTGTCATTCATCGTACTAACGCAAACATCGATGTATGCAGACACATATACATACTTGGTCGACCGTCGGGACTCATACATATATAAACATATGTGGGCAGTTTCGGCTATGACACATGTATGTATACGGGTGGTTTTATATCTATACATACGCATTTGTATGTTGAAATGTTGAAATTTAAACATTCGAAGTGTGGCGGAAATGTCTCGTTACTGTATACATGTCATATTAAGTGTTTTCGCGCTGAAAAATATTTCCTCGCATGTATGTATATGCGTGCATACACGCATACTTCCACCACCACTTCCACAATAACACCAATACACGCAATCTACATAAACCCAAATTTTTAAAAACATTAATCAGTTTGTCTGACGATCGCTAAAGGGTGAAACCCAGGGTCACAAACTCACATCTATCCAACCAAATATGTTAGCTCTATCTCTGATATTGAGCGCTTTCTAATAAGTACCGCGCATATAATATATAAATAATTATACATACTTATATTTATTTATATTTATATAAACTTTTCACATATATATATATATATATATATATATATATATATATATATATATATATATATATATATATATATATATATAGTTAAATTCCCAGATGAATTCTGTGGACAAGACAGATTGGTATCAAATGACAATTGGAAAAAAAATCATACATTTTGCCGACGCGTTTCGTCTTCCGACTTTTTCAAGGCAAAAATGAAATCGGAATGTTTTTGTTTTTTTTAAATTTTGAATTTTAATGTAACTATAACAACAAAAACATTTCGATTTCATTTTTGCCTTGAAAAAGTCGGAAGACGAAACGCGTCGGCAAAATGTATGATTTTTTTTTCCAATTGTCATTTGATACCATATATATATGGTATTGTTCGATAATTAGTATGGATAATTCCAAAGAAGAGCTCACTGTAAGAACAGAGCAAATAATACTGATGAAAACGGATACTTTAGAAATTCATGGTTATATTATATTTCGCGGGATCAAATATATCTCTTCACATCAGACAAAATAATTTCACATCAATAAACGAATTTTAAATTCATCCAACGAAAAAAACAAAAAACAAAAAAAAAAACATTTTTTTCAGGAATAAGTTTGTAAGATGCAGATTTTAAAGTTTTAAAACATTCAAAAGTATATCTTTGTTATTCTTTGTTATTCTTGAAAAAAAAAACTTTTATTTTCTTTGGCTTTGTGGTTTTCAGCGTGAAGTGGAGGATAGCGAGTTTCCTTTACGATATCATTGGACTAAAATGATATTTAGGTTGAGACAAATTAATGCAGGATATAGGACGTTGAAATTTTACATTTAAATTTTTAAAACTTAAATCTTTCGTTCGATGATGACCTGGGATGCAAAAAAATTCAGATGGAAATGATGGATGTGCGTTTTCTCTGCAGGTGTATATGTGTAAAGATGGAAATATACATATATCGTTTCGTGTTAATGTGTGTGTAGGTGTATATAGCAACTCATAAGCATATAAGACGATATAGGTATGTGGTTACAAATAGGGGTTTAAGACATGTGTAGATAAGAAAATGTAAAAGAAGGGCCTAATTTTCTGCTAGTGACATCTCTTCCAAATTTCTCCTCTAATATTCTCCAATTGGAAGTGAATTTTAAATAGCACGAAGGGAAAGTTTTAGATTAGTATTTTAATTGAGATTGAAAGATACTACCCCAATGTGGAAAATAAAATTATTTAAATGGGAATAACTGTTGATAATTGGATACATAAAAACAACCATGAGTTTACTTAATGAACAAAAATCAAAAACAATCACGAGTTTACTTAATGAACAAAAATCAAACGAATAAATGTCAACCTAACAAGCTATAAGATAAAAGATTTTATGGAAAAAGTACTAAATATAAATTAGATTACTCTTTCAATGTTCTGTCTATGGATTTTTCCAATCGACAGCTTCATAGAAAATACCCAAAACTCCACCGAATTTCTAATTAATTTCTTCGTAAATTGTTTTAAAATTTAGATATTTATCAAACCTTAACCTCCCTAATATGCACGTTAAAGTAACGCGAACTGACAGCGTCTAAGAATTTGAATGAAACCTGTCGTGTAATTTATTGGGGTTGTTGTAACGTCATCCTTAATGTAGTCCTTATCGCTCACCCCTTAACCACCTTTATCTAGAGACGAGACGCGTTAGATTTGAGGAACATCCAGCCGACACACTAGGATTAAAATAGGAAACAAAAATGATACATATGACACACTCATATCCTCTCTCCCACCTCACTTCCTCACTTCGTTAACTTTGCGTATACTGGATGAGGTCCGTAAAAACGTGTGAATTTCTTTTCATTTTCATTTCAGCTTTTGGAAGTAAAGTCTGATGATCCAGAACCCTGTTAAAGGGTTATGGTGAAATAACTTATTACATGGAATCTTAACGTGGTCTCTCTTTTATTCAAACATATCTGCTCTGAATTTTACATTGAGCTCTCTGGATATCATCCTCCTCAGGTCTACCCATACGGATTACCTAAATTTGCATAAACTAACTATATATATATATATATATATATATATATATATATATATATATATACACTTACACACATCATACTCACTCACTCTCTAATGAGCCAAATGATAACACACACCCACAGCAATGCACGCGCTTACACATATCATACTCACTCACTCCCTAAGAACCAAATGACACACACACAAACATTTAACAGAGATACATTCCGTCTCCAGGACCAATAAAACTGTCAAAATGACCATGGGAATTCAGAGAAGCATAGATCCATCCAGTACTTATCTCAATAACAACTTAAAAGAGACTGTTTGACCAACAAAAGGAATGATAAAAGATTCACGTTAAAAAAGATAAAAAAATAAAAAAACAAATGAAAAC
>CAHIKZ030000898.1:497500-520000 GCA_903632075.3 Acanthosepion pharaonis | reverse complement strand
CTTCGTGGAATGGACATATGAAATATTAACATGTTCACTGGGTCATGTGTCATTGGGAAAATACGAAAAAAATGTAAATAATAACGAAATTCGTTTTGTTTCAATTAATTTGCACAAGTTTGTAGTTCGAAAGAAATATTATATTCTTTGTTTTTTTTCTTATTTGTCAATGGCTAAATGAGTGCACAAGTCTTACTAAATTAATGATTAATTGTGATAAAATGTCAAATAAAATTTAGCTCGTGTACTTTAGTCTCTAAATGTAATTATATATGTATGTGCGTGTGTCTACGTGTGCAATTAAGAAACGTATAAAAATTAGAAAATAATACTTGAATATTGGCAAAAGCTAGACATTTGTAGATTAGAATTCATGCGAATAAGTGACAGTGAGTAAAATAAGAAATGAAATGGACACGATGGATATTTTACTTTAGTCATTAATGAATAACGATATTAATCATAACGAAGATTCATCAGTCTTCTTGTGGCGAGAATGAATCGTCCGTCTGAATGCAACTTATCAGATTATACTAGCCTATATCTCTATCTTTTTCCCCTTTCATTTTTCCATCCTCCACTTACACCTCCTATCTATCTATCTATCTATCTATCTATCTATCTATCTATCTATCTATCAAGCTGTTCACATCCATCTATTTATCTATCTCTGAAGCTGCTCACATATATCCATCGAATTATCTATCTCAAGATATTCGCATCTATCTATCTATCTATCTATCTATCTATCTATCTATCTATCTATCTCAGTCCTTTTCATATCTATCTATCTATCTATCTATCTCAGCTTTTTTCGTATCTATCTATCTATCTATCTATTAGATACATATAGCAATGTTTACGGTTTTTTTTATGTAAGCTTACTATCCTTTAAATACATGAAAGAGTCGAATGCACCTGACTGACCAATGAAGATCAAACAATGCAAAATAAAAATAAAAATACCAGAATTTATTTCATCCATTTCTCCATATCTCACAATTTGATGTATCTTTAATAAAAGGGAAACATATTAGATTGATAAACGTTTCCTATTTGTTTCCGATCCATAGCAAGTAACAAAAATCTTGGTAATCCGTATGGATAATCCCAAGGAGGATGTAATCGGCCAACTCAACAGAAATGATATGTGAAAAGGAAAGGAGAAAGAAAGGGAAAAAGAAAAAAGGGGGAAGTAAAGAGCGTGGAGTAGCCCGAGCGCGGCTGCGCTGAAGGGCGGGGTCTCTTTCGGGGAGGTGAACCGACACTGAACCCGTTTATACGGGATCAAATGGCATATTTTTGGCCGAGCCCACGGGCTCGGGGGTCCCACGTGCTCGGAGATCCCACGTTAAACCGGCCTTCTGCCAGATGATGCCCTCGTTGGGGGGTGATTGATACCGTTCAGCCCGAGGTCGGGTGACCGGCCGATCGACTGATCGGTTGAACTCTCAGCCTTCGGGCGGGGAGGAACCCGAACGAGTCTACGCCGAAGGGCGGGGTCTCTTTCGGGTAGGTAAACCGATCCTGAACTCGGGTATGCCGGTCTAAAGGACATATTTTTGGCCAAGCCCACGGGCTCGGAAATCCCACGTTAAACCGGCCTTGTGCCACATGAGGCCCTCGTGGCGGGGTGACGAAATACCGTTCAGTCCTAAGTCGGGTGACCGGCTGATCGGTTGAAGTCTCTACCTTCGGGCCTGGAGGAACCCGAACGAGGCTACGCCGAAGGGCGGAGTCGCTTTCGGACAGGTAAACCGACTCTGAACCCGTTTATAAGGGTTCAAAGGGCATATTTTGAGCCGAGCCCACGGGCTCGGAGACCCCACGTTTAACCGGCCCTGTGCCACATGATGCCCACGTGCGGGGGGGGGTGACTAAATACCGTTCAGTCCGAAGTCGGGCGACCGGTTGATCGGGTGAACTCTCTGCGTTCGGGCGGGGAGGAACCCAAACGAGGCTACGCTGTTCAGTCTGAAGTCTGGAATGAAGTCCGTCAGGATCCTGTCAGTCAGTCAGTCAAAGCGAGCGAGTCAGTCAGTCGAGTCAGAGGCAGTCCGAAACAGAGTCGCATTCAGACAATTACTACTAAACCTGATTGTTCGTACTAACACTTTCTACTTCTCTGTATATATTCCTGTTTGTAATATTTCTGTGTTATTCCATATCTGTGTTCGAGTTCTTCTTTATTGGTTCTACCTTGGACTATCAGCATGGTACAAGGAATCGGACCACACACACACACACACACACACACACACACACACACACACACACATATATATATATATATATATATATATATATATATAGATATAGATGCATGTACGTTACGCTAGTACATCCGAAATAATGGTCTACTCTGTTTTGATCACGAGAAAAAATGAAATGTGAAAAATGTGAGTGACATTTCATATATATATATATATATATATATAATTCTTCTTGGTCATTAATACTTTAGGTATTTAGGTCTCATGTACGTTACGCCTTTCTACTATCACATAAATAATACACTATTTTGATATGATTTTTCTTGCGATCAAAATGATCGCAAGAAAAATCATATCAAAAACGCTGTTTCATATTTCAGTAAGATAAAGAACTAAAAATATAAAAAGAAAGAAATAAAGGAAGAAAAAAGAAAAAAAGAAAGAAAGAAAAAAGAAAGAAAAAAGAAAGAAAAAAAGAAAGAAAAAAAAGAATGAGAAAATAGAGGAAGCCATTAGATTCTCGTGTTTGACGTCTGTTTCAGTGAAATCGAAAAATTTTTCAATTTTGAATCTTTATTTGTACTCTCTTATATCTTTCCATAATGGCCTGTATTCTTACTTGTTATTACAATATATTTTTTGAAGTTATTCATCTTCATTATTTAAGGTTTTACGACCATATCACGTTGAAACACCGGTTCTCGCTAGATGACCGGATTTAAGCAACATCGTTCCTGGCCAGTTCTGATATGGCTGACCGTTTGGGATTACCAGTTGTTGCAATCTTAGATGTGCAGTTGGTGTAATGAATAACGGCTCGGAATTGGCAATTAGAGAACCGAGTTCCAATTCCAGTTGGGTTCTTTATATTCAATTACGCGCAAATACCAATAGGAAAGGTATGAACCCACCTCTTCTTCCACCATTTAGTAGAACTTGTATCTGTGAATATTTTCTGATTTAAATAACCCGCAAAAGGTTGATAAACCGTAAAACACAGTCAATCATAAAATGAATATTTAACGGTATTTTGTATTCGCAGAACTCGCCATGAACATACTAATTATTAATTTAAGAATTAATTAGACTTATTAATTATTAATTTAAGAATTAGGAATTAATTATTAACAATTATGAATTAATCATTAATTATTAATTTAAGAGTTACGAATCATCAAATTCACGTAGAAAAGCCGGGAAATTTCCACAGCTAGTATATATTAATTTATTAAAACAATTTTATCTGCGAACGAGAAATTGTAGAGAAGCCTGTTATTCAGATAGTCAGAGACCATTTGAACACTTCTAGTCGAAGTGTTTGCGTTGTTTTCCTACCGGGTCTCAGCGTTCTTGATATATTAAGAAGGTTATATACCACCGATAATAAATCTTCGTAGGATTTCTATCTCCCTTAGGGTGGCCTCGTTACCAAATGATTCTATCACTAGTACAAATTTTATTTGTTTACTTTTAATAATGTTCTCTTTCATAAACTAAATAAAACCTGATATTTCGTACGTGAATACAAACGTGATATTTATTCCGTAAATTTTGTTTAGATTGAGAAAATACACACGAGACAAGAATTCATTCCTAACATCTCATGGCTAAGGAGGAAGCGAAATAGTTTAAATTGACTCGGACCCTCAAAACGCACCTTACACGGCTGTATGTAGGACATTAAAATATGAAAAAGTAACCGAATTACTCAGGCCTTGTTACGTGTCACACAATTCTTTTTGTAAGAAAATGAGATTAATCTTAAATCAATGTTATAATTTGTGAAGAATATTGATACATTTCAATAATACTCAATGATCTTACTGATGTGACCTCCATATTCTGGTTTTCTCCTTCTACAATTTTGATAGGAATCATTCTATTGTAAAAATTTAAATTTAATTTAAATCAAAGGGAACAAAATTTTCAGTGTGGGGTTAATGCAAAAACCCGACAGCTTTAATATGCATTTGATGCAATACTTGATTGAATGAAGTGATGAGAAGATTTCACCATTTATATCACAGTTTAATTGGTGTCCATCAAATATGTATTGTAAGGTACTATCCACAGATTGGTGATTTCTTGCTCAACTTGACGTCCATATTGTCTCCTTTTGATCTTGCCGATATGACCTCCATCTTGTTGCTTTCTTCTATATTTTGATCAGGAATCATTCCCTTGTTCAAGTATACATTTAATTTATATCAAAGGGAAAAAATTCAGTCTGTGTGTGTGTGTGTGTGGCGGGGGGGTTCCCCGGGGATCCTATTTGATCAAAATGAAATCCACATACCTTGCGTAATGTAGTTTCAGAATATATATGGTTATGGCGGTCTATCTCCAAAACCCTAGGATGAGTTCGATAAAATCAAACAGACATATAGCAGCTACAACTTTATATATAGATGCATTGTCAGTGACGATAAAATAACTCAAGCGTTGTTGACAGAATAAACCTATTTTGTTTCTTCTCCTAAATAGTCTTTGTAAAATGTTTATAAGTTTTAATCATACTTAAAATGTGCTTCCCAAACTTTCGGGTAAATTAAACGTTGTTTAACCTGGGACAGTCATGGGCAAACTGCGGCCCATTTGATCTTTTTGAATGGTACGTGCAATTTAATGAGTGAAATTAAGTTTCTCTATATTTTGTTTTGTTTCCTTCTCAAGTGTTCACTAACATTTTCTCTTGCGTAACCGTAGACATAAACAATGATTAAGTAAAATAATTAATTACAATGTTTCTTGAATTTCGTAAACATTTAGTGAAAGTAACGTTTTTATCATTTTAGACCATTGGTGATTTACACTATGGAAGATCATTCATGTAAACATATTTTGCTTTTGAAACATCCAAAATTAATAAGAATCCTTTGTAGAAGAAATATAATTTTATTTGTTTTCAAATGAAGAAATTAAAAATAAATCAAACGAAGCAACTTGTGTTAATCACTCGTCAGCGATAATGCTCTACCAAAGTTTTTAATTATAAAAAAAAAAACTTTTCTCTAAGGAAAAAAAATTCTATATCTAAGATATATGCTTATGCCAATGGTCTTCCATAGTGATGTTTGTTTTGTTTTGTTTTGCGGAATATCAACCTCAATGTGTTATTTAATGTGGACAAAATTTTTATTGGTGATAATATTTTGTTTGTCAAAAATCTATTTCTGGTAATAATTTTTTTCTAAAAAAGTATTGCTGGTAATAATTTGTTTCATAAAAATGTATAGCTGGTAATATTTTTCCCAAAAATGTATTGGTGGTAATAGTTTTTTCCTTCAAAAATTTATAGTGAATAATTTTTCTACAAAGTATTTCTGGTATTAAAACCTATTTTTACACTTTCATGGTGTTTTTACCCCAGTTTCGGGGTTAACTATTTTCCCATAGCTGGGACCCTAACAGGTGCTACCACCCCGGGTCAGCGTAGACCTGGGAACACCAGCAATTAAGAGGTGGTTCCACGCTCCTCAAAACCTCCTGATCAGAGGCCTTGCTGCTGAACGTAGATTATCGTTTTATCCAGGACACGGATATAGTTCATCGTCATACCCAGGACGGGTTTTCTATAGTGAAATAATTTACGTACTAACTGTGAAACATTACTGTTGTGGTAGGATCCACCTAATTTGCATAGTGGAGTACCGACCATATAAATATGGTTGGTACCGGGAAGAGAGGGAGGAATCAAGAGATTCAACCAGAGACTCTGCCCGACTACGACTCAGTCAACACATTCTCCAGGACCGGTCTTACCAGGAATATACAAAAGTAAATATTGTGTACACTTTCTTGTTTCAATACATTTTGTTCTAAGTACATTTTGTGTTGCATTATTATTCCATGCATTAGGCAAGTTTCAACAATTACCTGAAACCTTTTTAGTAGTGCAGCTCACCTTTGGATAAGGCATAGATAATACGGACTATTGCTCAAAAAAAGTTTACCCATGCCTGACATAAAGACTTCTTCCGCTGTTTCGTCCCCATGGAATATAAAGGCAGCGACCTCAAAATGAATTCTGCGTAGCGTACGATATTTCTTGCCCGCGCGCTGTTCAAACTTCACGAACATTTCGCTTCATGTATGTATTTTAATAATATATGTACGTTTTTTTTTTTTAAATCTCATATCAAGTTCTTTTGATTCGTTTCAGAATAATTCATCATGGATTACCAAGAATCAACTGCGTCGTCCAACTTCAGCGATCATTCGACAATGGAAAACATGCAAACTTCCCAAATTAAGGGCTCACTCGGCAGTCTCATCGTAAGCGTCCTTCAAACATATATCGGCCCCTTGATCGTTACAATTGGCATGACAGGAAACCTGGTTTCGATCATGGTCTTTTCGGCAAAGAGCCTCCGACGACTTTCATCCTCGGTCTACGTCCAAGCCGTGTTGGTTTCCGACACGGTCTTTCTACTAACATTGTTTGCACTGTGGCTAGAATCGTTCGGTTATGACGCCATCCACATGAACGGTATCTGTCAGAGCAATATCTATCTGTCGTATGTTGGTAGTTTCCTTTCCGTCTGGTATGTGGTTTGTATCACTATCGAGAATTACATCACAATATGTCATCCTTTGAAAATCAACAAACTGTGCACGTTCATGAGGGCCCGGGTGGTCACAGTGTCCCTAGCCGTGGCTAGTCTCTTCCTGTTTGTGGTAGTCATTCCAATAACGAAGCCGCAAGGGACCGGCCATATGGATCCATCAGATAACAATACTGAGGTGATGATGTGTGTTACGAGCTACGAATATAGACAATTAATGAACGTACTGTCGTATATCGATTCAGTCATCACAATCCTAATCCCAATGATAATAATTCTAATTCTCCTTACGTTGATTATCATATCGACTTTAAGGTCTGTACACAAGAAGCGCAAACGAATGGCCAATAAACAGAACCTGGCCAAGAAGCTTTCTGAAGTACCTCAGGTCCGTGTGGCCAAATTGCTTTCGGGCATCTCCGTCTCGTATATTCTCATGAACCTACCGAGTCACGGGATGCGATTGCTTTATCTCTTTGTGCCTTACCTGATTGTACCTCCGAGTGTAACGACGCTGACCATACACCAGTGTCTGCTGTATATAAGCTATTCGAGTTACGCGCTTAAGTTCTTTATTCTCTACATTTTTAGCGGCAACTTTCGGAAAGTACTATTAGAGAAAATATTTTGCTGTTTTCCGGCTGTGGCGCAAGAGAGTCGTCACATAAATGCAAGAACAAGAGTCTGAGAGTAAAAGACAGAGAGAGAGAGAGAGAGAGAGAGAGAGAGAGAGAGAGAGAGCGAGAGAGAAAGAGAGAGAGGGAAAGTGTGAGCGAGAGTGAGAGAAAGTGTGAGAGAGAGAGAGAGAGAGAGAGAGAGAGATAGGGTTGAAAGGAAGAGAGTAAAATAACTCAGTTTGAACAAATATGATGTTCTAGAAAGAACGACAAAAATACAAAAAAAAACAAACAAACAAACCGAAAACAAAGACTAAATTACAAGAAGGACATGATAACCGGTCACTGAAAAAAGACCCACCCCCACAAGAAAAAATACCTTTAAAATTGATTGACATTTTAAGAGAGAAGACATATTAAAACCGAAGAAATGACTTTGAACCGAAAAAAAAAAATTCCACAAAATTCCTGCATGTCCCATTAGTATATATATATATATATATATATATATAAAAAAAAGGGGCAAACTTTTTCTGACAACGCGATTAGTTCCGTGTGGAGCTTTATCAAGGCTAATTACTCAAGCAATGAAACGCTTTGGCATACAAGGTTTTTTTTTCACTTTTCGTCAATTTATATTGTCTTTATAGATTTATTTATATCTGCATTTTTATAGACACACACACACACACATATATATATATATATGTGTGTGTGTGTGTGTATGTGGCTCTGTATGTTTGAAATTGATTTCAGCGTATACAGTTATACATACACACATTCGCATATATTTGCGCACGCGTGTGTGTGTTCCTGTGTGGATAATTTAATTCCAGAATTTAAAATTTTTATTTAATTTTTCTTCTTTCTGTTTTATAATAAATTTCATATTGCTGGGGGTACTGCAAAATTCTTCAACTGATGCCTAATCAGACCAAATAATCAAACATCAGTATTTATCTTAGAATCCGATCCCTTCTTGGTCAGGCCAATAAATTTTCAACACCTCATATAAACACCTTTGTGCAAATTAATTGAAACACAACGAATAATTCCGTTATTATTTACGTCTTTTCATATTTTGCCAATGAAACATGGCCCAGTGCGCATGTAAGTGCTTCCGATGATCATTCTAGTAAGTCATTCCTTGCAGACTGACCAAAGATTCAAGACTAGAATTAATTCAGGAGATTTTCCGGGCCAGTCGATAATACTTTGATTTGCTGACTGGTAAGGCTTGTCTGTGTGTTCGTGCAGCGTTACAATTTTCGTACGCTTCCTTGGAGTAACGTTCATCGCAGACAACGGGCGTAGGGCAACTAATCGATAGTCGAGACAATAGTGTTGGTGCGTGATGAAAATCTGATGCAATCACGCATGTCGCAATATTTTTCAAGGGCAAGAAATTTCATCATACACCCCGAAAATAGATTCATATTACTGCACACCACTGCAAATGGAGAAAATGGAAATCGATTACACCCTGTAACTCCAGTGGCTCTAAAACTGACTGTATGATGAAAGAAAGGAAACAAAATCAGTTGTTTCAGTTAATTTGCACAAGGATATATATATATATATATATATATATATGGTGGGGAGAGAGTGTTTGGAATTTAAATGAAATCCTCAATTAAACAAATATATTGTGTGCGGCTATTAAGGTGGGGAGAAAAATTATTACTTATTTGTATTACAGTTAAAATGTTTGAAGTGACCCCTGGTAATTTTTTAAATTGACCACCAAAATTCGGTGTTTTGTATTTTAAATAGGAGAAAATTATTATACATAGTTAAAAAAATGGAAAGATAATTTTTATTTGCGATTTTATTACAAGAAAAAAAAAATTATGATTAAATTTTACTCTCGTCAAAATATCTTTCTTTATCCTTGATTACTGCAGACCAAATTTTTGGCATTTGTTCCAAAAGTTTCTCAAAGTCTACGTTGATAATTGATTTCATTGTCTCTTCACTGATTCTAAATGCATTTTTTCATTTATTTTTCACTCTTCTGTAAGTTTCATCCGATTCTAATTCTGGGGTTGACTTCAAACATTTCAATTGTAGTGTATATATTGTTAATTTCGTTCCATACATTTAACGCAGTCTCTCGTTCACAAATGTCAAATGACATTCCAACATTTATTTCCTTCGTTTTTGTCATAACATTCGCCAAAGATGACAAAAAACAAACCATAATCCCCCATCTTTGAATCAAATATATCACTTACGTGATATCCGGGGAATTACATATGAAAAACTGATCAAAACACACTTTAACATTCATGCCCGGCAAAAAAACGGTATGTCAAAAAAAAAAAACGGCCTTTCCCTTGACACAACTATCATTTTAACTCCTCAGTAATGTTCATCGTTTTAAAAATTGATGATTAGAATTTTAATAATACCTAAACATATGAATGTGAATTTATACATTTTATTTGTTCCTGATAATTGACAACTAAATAATAAACACTATTTATTTGTTAGACCTCGAGAGGCACGGTGGAGTGATGGATAGCGGTTCGGATTGAGGAATCGGAGAGCCGAGTTTGAATTTCAGTCGAATTCATTGCAATCACTTACGTGCTAATACCCTCTTATTCGCTCCCCAGCTATGGGTAAATAGCAGAACGGACCGGGTTCTATAGCCATGCATGGCAACTGGTCTAGGAGAAGGACAACTCTGAATTTAAAACCAGATCCTCCAGGTCGGGGGTTGTGCAATAGGCTAACAACTTACTCACTAAAAAAAAAAATGGCTTATTACAGAAACCGCAATGATATCTTGCGGGTCTATGTTTATCAAGGAATTTAAAAGGCATTATATATATATATATATATATATATATATATATATATATATATATATATATATATATATATATATATAAGAAATAACAGTAAGATATATAATCCGGTGTTCTTATTGATATTTTTATTTTGACAAAACAGTGCTCAATGTAAATTTACAGACCATAAGTATTATAAATTAACTGATTTAAAATGTGTTTTTTCGCTACACAGTAATAACCATGTTTCAAAAACTGAGGCTAAAAATTTCAAATTTAATTATATAATTAAATTAAAACCATTAGTTTAATTATATAGTTACATTAAAAGCATTAGTTCTGTTACATCTTCAAGCGAATTATGGATTCTAGAATTCGCTTGAAGATGTAACAGAACTAATGCTTTTAATGTAACTATATAATTAAATTTCAAGCGAAAAAACATATATTAAATTTATAATATATATATATATATATATATATATATATATATATTAGACTGTTTATTTGAATCAAGCCATGACTTTGGATTTTATAAAATGGTAAATAAGAAGAATTTCTTTATAGTTCGTTCACATATATGCATAATTTGTACTAGCTTAAATATAACGTTATTCTTGCAAATAAACAATCACATAGTGTTTAATATTTTTGTTTTAAAATATCAAGAACAAAAAATATAAATTCACATTCGTCATTTGTTTCGGTTTAATTACTCTTCATTTTTAAAAGCAATAAACGAGGTGAGAAGGTATTTAAAATAATAGCAATGTCAAGGAAAAAAAATCCGTCCTTTTGACACATCGAAGGTTAAAGATTATTTTGGGAAGATTCCAGTATTTTTCAAGATTTCAAGGCGAAATCTTCGGCTGCATAAACGCAAAATGCGTTCGTAGATTTGTACATGACTTTTTTTTTTTAGACTGGTTTGATTCAATTGGTTAACTTTTTGACCTTTTTTTTATTTCTTCAAATTGCTTTTATGAAATGATTACTATTGTCATTCATTTTTTAATTATTATTCTTTTAATTTCCCTTGTGACTTTCATGTATAACAATTTAAAATTTGGTGTTCATTTTGTTTTTATCAATTATTGTTCGACGGTTAACTTAGAAATCTGCATCAGAAATAAAGATTTTCCAAGGTAATTTGAACACGAAGGCATTCTCCCCAGAAGACTCTAACATCCAGTAGCATCATATTTTCCGCTATGAAAGATCAATAACAGGTGCAATTTGAATCCATATATATATATATATATATATATATATATATATATATATATATATATATATATATATATATATAATATTAGTGGTAAATATACACATACATATGCAAAATATATAAATATATATATATATGCATACACAGTGTTTAAGCCTTTTATTATATATATATATATATATATATATATATATATATATATATATATATATATATCATATATATATCTCACAAACTCATAACCATCAACAAAATACACACACACACATATTCCTGAATATGAAAGGATTATGACAAAAATAAGTAGACATGTTTGTGATTTATTCAATCGAATATGCCTTAAAGATAATTTTCTGCCTAAATACACAGACACACACATACACACACACACACATATATATATATATATATATTCATGAATATGATAGGATTATGCAAAAATAAGCAAACATAATGTTTGTAATTTATTTAATCGAATAAAAGATAACTTCCTGCCTAAATACACACACACACACACACACATATATATATATATATGTGTAAACAGTGTTCCCCAAATGGAAATAAATGGTAATAAATGCGACACATTGGTGGTTAAAAGTAAGGAATATTAACGATTATTGGCTTACAAAGAAAATTAATTAATTAGATTACATATTAAATGAAATTATATACATCTTGAAGTGGATCTGAAATAAGAAAAAAATCAAGATGTCAAACAATGAGTACATTTTTTGGGACGCTCTGTACATTTATTAGTGAAAATGTTCTCTAAATATATATATATCCAAGAACAAAGTGAGGAAACCTAAAGTCAAAGTCGATAAAAATTCTGTTATTATTTTAGAAGTCATTTTTAGTGGACACCTGTTCTAAGGAATGAATGAATTTTATATATTTAATCCGACATCTTTTTTTTTTCATCAGTTATTCTTTTTAGTAAATAATCCTTTCACGAATCTAATCGAGTGATTGTGTATTAAAGGCAACTAGAACATAGCTAGATTCTGAAGCTATACGTTATCTAACAGTAACGGCACACCGGATCAGACGTTGATTCTTTTCGCAAACGGGGACGTAGGTTCGAATTCTGTCGGAGGACGCATTTTATTTATTACGTTTTCTCTATACGTCGGGTAGAATACGAAATAAATAGTATTTAAAAGAAACGGAAGGTCTACTCAAATATGGCTATCCACTAAAATTGATGTTTGACGGAGTGGAGTTGTATAAGTGGAGTGAACGAATTTAGAAGCGAATGTTTTCAGAAAAATAAAATGATCATGGCAATAGTAATATTAGCAGTTGCCTTATAAGGAAATATTCGGCATTCATTAATCGAACAACCAGTCTTACTATCGGTTGAAATTTATAATATCTATCTATAAAAACGATTTTCATGAAAATGGGCTTCTCAAGTCCGGTAACTCTTATCGTTCTTTTCAGTTGTGAAGAGGAGTTTCCTTCATACGATTTTGCTTTAGTTGGTGTGGAATATTTTGATTGTGCCATTATAGATATGATGTATTGAATCAAATTTGAAAATTGAATAATATGAGAAAAATTTAATCCTGTTGGCATTGGTATTTGGTGTACAAATACTTGGAAATAAATCTTTAGCGAAATAATAATAATAATATAACATCTCGCATTTTCTTTGCAGAAAGGCATCTCGTAGAATCTCAAAAAATGTTATTCATTCCGTTATTGGGTGTGAAGTTTCAGCATATACAATGAATGTTTTTCTATAATATTTAGCAAGTGTGTAAGGCTCATTATTAGACAAGTAGCTTTCCGAATACCACTGTCAAGCAATTCTTAGTCATAATATCTGTGTGAAGTACAAGCACACAGCCGTAAAATTGAGTAATAATTATCGTAGAAATGTATGCAAAGATGACTGTAAATTCTTTGTTCATTTCTTGGAATTTAAAACAAAAACAGTTGAAGAGGAGTCTGATTAATCATAAATTGTTTCAAAAGGTTACAACAAAAAAAAAAAAATGAAACTTATTTTCGCATACTTGAATATATGAAACATATTTTTCTATCATTTCACCTGCATCCCCAAAAAAAAAAAAAATAAATAAAAAGGCAGTAAGTCAAATGAGATACAAGTGCATAGTGATTGTTAAAGAATAATAAAAAAGAGAAACGTTATAGAGAGGAGCGATAACAACAAAAGAAGAGGAATCAAGAAGAGGATTGACACTGCTTTTTAAATTTTTGAAGATCAGAGTTGGCTGATTACTCAGTGAATTCATTTTCAAAAAGTTTTACTTCAATTTGATGTAAGTTCTATTCTAAGTATTGAAATAAAAAGAGAATCAATTCTAAGTTTCACATAACAAATATAACTTCTATTCAAAGTATTGAATAAAAGAGAATAAATTCTAAGTATCACATTACAAATATAACTTCTATTCAAAGTATTGTATAAAAAAGAGAATCAATTTTAAGTAACAAATATATTTTCTATTCTAAGTATTGATATAAAAAGAGAACATATATTCCAAGTATTGAATCAAAAATAAAAAAAATCTATTCCAAAAAAAATATTCAAAGAACGTGCATGAAAAAAAAAAATAAACAGGAAGCTAAGTGGAAATAACTTGATCAAATTCTTAGATAAGATAAAAATATCTCTACAAAACAACGAATATTTTGTTATTTTCTATAGGTGTGAGAAAGGTCGTCAACATTCAAATAATTCTTCAAACAATATATTACATTTTTATTAGTTGCTAGTATTATATATTTTATCAATGTTATAATTATCAACAAAAATAGTTAAATCTTTTGTCAACATTAACAATGCTAACCGTAACAATAAAATCAACTTCATTGACCATAAAACTAAATTACATATATATAGTTATCAATGTTCGAAGTTGCATTCGTTTGTCCTTTAATATCGTAGTGTCAGCAACCGCAGTATAATTTAATGTTATTTGTTATCTCCCTTTAAGGTTAGTTTAAGAAGCAGTAACAAAATTTAACCAAACAATTTCTGTATGAGTTTAAATATTTCCTATACATGTGGGCGGTGAACAGTGTTTCCATGTGAAAGCGATAACGCAAAAAAGAAAAAAAGCAAATAAAAAATATTTTGTTGTCTACAAAGTTGAGAGCAAAATTCCTTACGGAGTTTTCAATCACTAGTTGGGAGTTGCAGGCTCTGTGAAGAATTTAAAGATAACTCTCCGTTGCATATAGCAGGAAGTTGAGTATTGGATGAGGAATTCACACTGTCGACATCACCTGCAATGTTTAGTAGGTTCGCACATTGCATTCTCTGCAAGGATACCCATCATATTAACTTAAAGCTATCAATGTATCACTCATATATATATATATATATATATATATATATATATATATATATATATATAGTCTTAAGGTGTGCTATATTTATGGAATAAAGTGCTCAATATCAGAGATAGAGCGTGTGTAAATAAGAGTGAACATAAAGTCAACACTCAGAGGCGACTGATCTGTTGCATATAGCATGAAACAGACAGGCCACTTGGCTAAGTGTTGACATTATGTTCACTGTTATATATATATATATATATATATATATATATATATATATATATATATATATATATATATACGGTTAGGGAACACTTTTTAATAATTATACGGAAATTGGAATGCTCCGTTTATTTTCCCCAATTCATGATTGACGCTGAAGATTATCAGGTGACAGATTTCATTTTTTTAGCAATTTTTAAAAAATCATGTTGGCAGGTTTGGTTTGGTTTGTTTTTGGGTTATGTAATGCCGACAAGATTTCTATTGCTGGTAACATTTTGTTTTATCAAAAATCTATTTCTTGTGATATTTTTCCTTCAAAAATTTATCGCTGGTAATAATTTATTTTATTCAAAAAATTATGGCTGGTAATAATTCTTTTACAAATATTTCTGGTATTAACACCTACTTTTACCTTTTCATAGTGTTTTTACACCGGTTTCACGGTTAATTATTTGCCCATAGCTGGGACCCTAACAGGTGTTACCACCCCGGGTCAGAGTGAACCTGGGAACACCATAAATTAAGAGGTGGTTCCATGCACCTCAGAACCTCCTGATCAGAGGCCTTTCTGTTGCACTTAGTTTATCATCTTACCCAAGACGCGGATGTAGTTTATCGTCATACCCAAGACGCCATGTTGGCAGGTAATCTTCCATTCAGGACGATCCATAAGTGTTGCATTAAGAGATTCCAGACACAGATTGGTTGATTTAATAGTGTATCTAGTTCTTTAAGCTAATCTAAAAGTTTGCCAATGTTGCGTGTAGCATGAGATAGTTGGCTGTACACGAGAGCATTAAATATCCTATCTTACCTTATCCTGCTAAACTGCGTAGCTTTAGGGGGTCACCATATTTTCTAAAGATGCCAGTATTGGATATTATCTCCAGCAAAGTGTATCAACATATCGAATATTTATTTTTTTTATAATTTTGATCAGTACATTAAATCAATGATTCTCAGTCGCCGTTGCATGGTACACAAGTGTGCTGCGTGAACCTCTTAAGGGGAAATATTGTCATGGTATAGATATATATGTATGTATGGAAATAGTAATAGTATAGCGTTAGTATTTTATTAAATGAATATGTATGAAACTTTTTCCAATAATCATATTCACTAGTCTTTGATTATATTATTTTAAATAATTTGTTTTAATATTAATTTTTTTTTAAAGTATTTTTATTTACATTATTCGGACTATTGTCCTCATCTTTATTGCCATATTTATTACAACGTTTCGGCCGTTGTAAGCTCTGGCCTTCTTCAGGTGGTTGGAACGTCGAACTGAACACTTTATTTAGCTCACTGGGGTAGACTTTTCTAGTTCTACGTGCCATTTCTAAACACCTGAAGAAGTCCGGAGCGTACAACGACCGAAACGCTGTAATAAATATGGTGACAAAGATAAAGACAGTAGTCCGAATAATGTAAATAGTGTACATAATATTGTTGTTCATGATGACGGTCGTCTTCGAGTATAGAATCCAGAGTTTAGCAGTGAATATTTCGAAGACAGTAGGGAAGCGTATTTCAGGTTAGCAGTGGATATTTTGGTAAAAGTAGCAGAGCGTAGTTCGTCCTTCTGTTTCTCTTCGCCTAACAACCTGGGACTGGACATTCGGGTAGAGTAGACAAAAATGCCGTCTTTATACACAACGGATTGAATATTCTACGTCTTCTGATTGGTTAACCTTCTATTGGTGGGCTATAAAGTGAGTCAAGACATTTGGATTGGCTCACTAGTACATAAACATACACAAAAAACTGCAACAAATACCTCATCTCAGAAATATAGACAGGTATTTTATTTTTTAATTTAACTTTTAGAATATTCCTTTTTTGAATAAATGAATATTAACCTTTTTTATATAATTTTATTCAACATTATATGTTTAATTCAAATTTTTTACAAAATTATATTGAATTATGAATTAATTAATATTGAAGTTGAATATGAACAACGCAACTGAATATTTAAATGTATGACCTTAAAAAATTTGCTAAGTGTGCCGTGCTATTTTCATTTGCTCCTAGGTGTGCCGTTGCTTAAAAAAAGTTGAGAAACACTGCATTAGATAAACACTTTCTTCTTTCATGTGCAGTCACCCTTCAGGACGTAGGTGACCCTCCCCATATTCATGCCCCTTGTAGCTCTTATTTCTCCCAAAAGCTTTTCTTCCATCCATTTGATCAAGCCCATCAAATATGTTACGCGCTACTTGCCTCTGTACTTCTTTTCCGCTATCTGTCCTGTGAGGATCAGATTTTCCAAGTCCCCCTTCCTCATTACCTGCTCCAGAAATTTCAACTATCTCTTCCTGATGTTAAATATAAGTTTTCTCTTCGCTTCCATTCCCTCCAGTTCCCTCGTCGTTGCTCACATGTTCGGCCTATGGTATCCTCAGCATCTTTCTGTAGAACAACATTTCTGTTGCTTTAAGTTACTTAATCATTGAGGAGATTTCAAGCATTCATATTGGAAGACAGATATCCAGTAACAGTACAGTACACTTTTCTTTGTTTCTAGCTAAGTTTTTTCCTATTTCTTAATACTCTGCTTAGCTTTTGGAATGCATCTTTGGTCATCGCAATACGACTTTTGATCTCAGTGTCGCACTTTCCATCCGCTGTCAGAACAATTCTCGGATATTTAAATTTCTGTACCTGCTTGATTTTAGTACCGCAACCTGTAATTTGCATTTTGGCCTCACTCTTTTGCTGATAATCATGCATTATGTCTTCATGTAATTTATGCTTAGTCTTTTTTACTTGCTTTCGTTCGCTACCATCTGTAGGAGGTTTTGTAGTTTCATCTGTGGCATCTGCTTATGTTATATTGTTAAGATTCTGGCCGCCAATAATGAATCCTAGTAGGAGTTCTACTTCTCTCAGAATGGCCTCGGTATATGAGTTGAATAAATCCGGTGAGAAGACACCACCTTGTCTTAGACCCCTTTCTATCTTTGTATATCTGCTGAACTCATTTTGTATCCGTATGCAGGCGGTTTGGTGCCAGTCTAGTTTCTTCATTATTCTAATGTTTTTCCCAAATATCTCAAAGTAGCTGAGTAGCTCTAACAGACCTTTGTGGCGTACTTTGCCGAACGCCTTTGCGTAATCTATAAAACACAGGTACACGTCCTTCGGCATTTGTATTGCTTTTTCTGATAACATTCTGAGCATGCATATCGCGTTCTTTGTTCTGGTGTCTTTGACGAACCTGGACTGTTCTTGTCCTATCTTTGTTTTGATTCTGCTTCGCGCTCTAATCACTAGAATTCGGATGATGAGTTTTGTTACGAGGCTCATTAGGCTGATTGTCCGGTGGTGTTTACATTCGTTTGCGCCTGTTAGGTAGCGCTATGAAAATAGATTTGCTTAGGTATTCCGGTATATCCCAACTGTTGTAGATTTCATTTTTGTGATCTTCTATATGCCGACGTTGTCTAAGGCTGCTAGCATCTCTACGACAACTCCGTCTGGTCCTGCCACTTTATTTCTGTTCAATTTGGCCGGTGCAGCTTCGAATTTTAATATTTCCGATCCGTCATTAGTTCTCTGTATTGCCAGTTCTCTTTCATCGTGGAAGAGTTCTCCTATATATTCGTTCCATCTCAAGTATTTTTCCTTTCTCTAATATCAGCGTTCCGTCCTTAAACTTTATACAGTCTGTTGATGAGCTTGTCTTTTTTCCTGTTCGTTCTTTTATTGTTTTATGCATATCTCCTTTATCTGTGACACTTTCTATTCATGCGCATTTTTTATTTCTTTGTTTAGAATTTTTTTTATTCCGTTCCGTGTCTTGGCATTGTTTTCTGTCTTCCCTCATGTCGAGAATCCATTTTGTTTGTTTGTTTTTTTGTTGATAAAAACTAACTTTGCTTTTAAGATAACTTCTTCGCTAGTTCCAAAGACTAATCTGAAACTTTACAAGAGAATCAGTTCCAGGTTTTGTTGATCTTACAAAATGTGTTCAAGCCCAGGTAAACCCTACCTTCAGATAATTCCAGGAAAATCAGGCTTACCGAATCACAGTATGCGTTCAAATCCAATCAAAATAAGATTTGTGATTTTTAATACCTGGAAACTCCGGGAATATGCTGAACTCTATCAGGATATGAATTGAATCATCCAAAAGCGTTTTAAGCCTTTTGTCAATTCTACGTAAATTTCGTTGTTCATATTTTGCATGAACCGTTAGGTCTTTCCATCAGAATATGGAAATCCAATGCCTGTGGCGTCTAACCTATCATTCTCAAGTTAAGAAGTTCAGGACGAGATTCAACATGGTGGATCTATTTTAACCTCCTTTTTTTTCTAATTTATTTCTCATGATAATGGTTGTCTCTTGGTATAGAGAAATTCGATACCGCACTGCGGGTAAAGATTTCAATCCTCGACCATTCAATCAAATATAGAATTACTTTATGTATTCTACATTGAAGATGATATGCCATTGATAACGAATTATGTAACTTGAAAACAGCTGGAGCCGACAATCTGATTCAAGAATCTTGTTGTATTTCAACCATCTCCAGATAAATATTATGCATAGCTTAACATCTATAGTGAATCTAATCTGTTGGAAGATGTTGAAAGGTTTCCATAATTTTGGTGGAATTGAAGTGATCATAACAGCGTAAAAGATTAGACGAATTCTCGCCTGAAGAAAGCTACTGAAGCTTTTAAACCACTGGATGTTTGTGTCTGGTTTCAGCGAAGCATTTCATTTAGAAATAAGCTGACGCTTTATAATACGTGTTATTTCCCTTCCGATCTTTGTGGTAAACGTGGATTCTCTCTTGTAAAAGAAGCATTCAAATTAATTCCATCAAGTAAACGTAATCAAAATTACTTTTATTCCAATTGTCTGTACCTATTCACAATTTTCTTCATTCGATAATTTCGCAAAAATAATGTGGAGAGGTGTATTCCCTAATATCGACTACGGTTGGCTTATCAAATAGCAAATTTAAGTGATGATCGTTTGCTTATGAAAAGATTCTAGGGTTGACGTAAAAGTTGGTAAACGACTGGGATACAGGCCCCAGCATAGATTTCTTAAAGGAATCACTGTTTCTGTTTGCTCTATGTTGGGAATCATAGAAATTATGTGTGAAAGTATGGCGTGTTCTTCGTAATGTAGAAGGCATGAACCGAGATAAACGTTCAACTAGAAAGGGGAATGATATTTTTTTTTACAGTAAGGCCCCCCATGTACAATGCCCGAACGCCACTCGCGTTAGAAAGCAATGTTAAGAGAGAGTTTATACAGATAGGACGAGAAGATAATTCTAGACTTGAAAAGGTTAACATTGTAGTGGTCAGGGAAACATCCTCTTGGCTGTTTGTTCCAAAGAACAGCGATTCGCAGGAACAAGCTGCTCAATTGGAACTTCTTTAACAACGATGGAATACGGAAGGAATGTGGCTGGTTTGCTACAATATGTGGCATGGTGGGACCTTGCACTTAAGGTTAGGCCTGGTGGAACTAAGGAATGTAGTTCGTCCGGGCACTTTCCATGAATGTTGCGATAGAGAAGCTAGAAGCTTACCCCATCCCGTCTGCGAGACAGAGGTTGGAGGGTGGAAAATAATTTGTCACCCAAAAAGATTCGATGACGCTTTTGAATTCTATCGAAACTAGAAAGTAGGGAGTAGACAGCTCCCATCCAAATATCGCAAGAGTCCTCCATTTTCGGCCTGAACTGGCTCTTGATAGTTTAAAGAGTGCGGTACTTACTGGAGCGGTACAGGGGGATGATAATTCTACTTACATTTTTTGCGATAGATCGTATATACGAGTTCCACTTAAGGTCAGGTTTGAAATTAAGGTCCAATCGGATGAAAGATGAGCTACCAATCTCTGATCTTTAAGTGTTTAGATGTGCACCAGTAAATAGTATTATAGTTATGGTTGTTTACAAATGATCTGGTTATTTTCTTAGGCAGAAAATTAATGTAAATCAAAAAGAGGATTGACCTGAGAAGTGACCACATGGGGGACGCCTACATCAATCGCCGGAACCATGGAGAATTGGCCGTTAATAACTAATTTCAGGGGCTGACTTATTAAGATGGATTTTATAATCAAGAAGACACTTCCAGTGATTCTATATTCACACAACGACTTACGGAGAAGAACGTGGCCGTGTTTGTATATTATAGGTAATGGTAATAGTGATATTAGCCGTTTTCCTACAAGGATTTTTATTAAAACACTTTAGGGAAAATAGGTTTTCTCAAGTATTTCGAATCTCGTAGCTTTTAACTTTTTCCAGGATTTATGGGGTTTTCCTTCTAAAACTTCTATTTGAAATGGCGGGGAATGTTAACATCTTTTCTATATCATTATTTTATCTACAACTTATATGTGCTATCCATTTTTGATGTTGCTGCTGTTGGTAGTCCTCAAGTGATGTGGTGTCCTGTTATTTTTTACAGTTCTTTGTTTGTGATTTTGTAGCACCAGTCCATAATGTTAAAAAAAAACAAAAAAACATGATCTTTGCCAAAGCAAACAGATTTTACTCGCTCAAAACGTTTTCACCATTAACCTTAGGAAACGGTTGTATACAGTTGAGAGTTTAGATATTTCTGTTCGGGTTTGACGTCATCTATAATAATGTCTCGATCTGACGAGGGTATTTAAGAATATTACTCGAGTTTTCATGTTGATGTTTTCGTTTCGTACCAAATTGCGGTATTGGGCGAAACTATATCTGCCACTGCCTATTAAAGACTATTATTAAAGGCTAGGATGAATAGACACATAGGGCGTGGGAATATACGGGGGCAAGTGGTTAAATGTGAATGTTACCGTCCAAAAGGAGAAATTGATTTGAATGTTTGTGTTATAATTTTTATAATAATAATAATAATAATAATAATAATAATAATAATAAAAACATTCCCTGGCCAGGAATAGAAAAGTATGTAACATTAATGAAGTATACATGGAACAAAGTACTGCCTAAAGAAAGCTATCATAAGTGTCATCAAGCCTATCTGGTTTTAAGATGCATTTTAGCGATTAGAAGAGGATAACGGCGGGAAAATGCGTAGGTTTCGTACAGATTCTGTCATACGTGTAATCGACAAAACAGCCGCCATCTTGTGTTGTTCTCATCAATGTTTTTTTTTATTTGATCGACTTCAATCTGTAGTGGTGGAATGGATGAAAAACATTAGTCGCCTGGAGATAAGGCGTCTGGGGGGGGTGTTACCAACAATTACAAAGCAATCATTGGATTTTCATAGCGTTAACTAAAATGTTACGTATCGAAAAACGGGTACAATTAAAGAGTTTGCGGAAAAAAATGTGTATTTTTTTTTCAGTAATAAAATTCATCTTCTAGTTTACACAGTCTCGTAGATTCGTGCATATATAATGGCCTAGAAATCTTAACACACCAGGCAAGGGTCGGTATACAACACTAGATGGGGTCAGTAAAGCAACTCGATAAGAAGAATTAATTACAGTAAATTGTACTGGACATAATACAGGTAGTAGATACCAAATTTAATAATTTAATTTTT
>CAHIKZ030000898.1:470000-495000 GCA_903632075.3 Acanthosepion pharaonis | reverse complement strand
TGTTTATAATAAACAGTATCAACAACATCTACTGGCATGAATGTCCGAGAAATTTTCATAGAAATTAAAATCGACCTTGCTAACCGAAATGCTCTTCTGTGGATCAATCGGTAAAAGCACGTCAGGCTATATGAAATGTTCCGTATAGGATACAGTTTCGATTCCTGTCGGAGGACGCATATTTTCTATGAAAATTTCCCGGGAATTCATGCCGGTAAATGTTTTTAATACTGTTTATTATAAACAAAGCATGTACATAAATATTTGCATCGATAAAAAAACGAATAAACATAAAAAATGTCTTATAATAATTGTCGGATTTTGTCCATTTCATGATATATATATATATATATATATATATATATATATATATATATATATATATATATATATATATATATATATATAAAAATAGAAAGAACATTAAGATATATATCGAAAGTAACTAATATGTTAAGACAACAGTTGTCAGTGAAAAAGAATACCTTACCGCCCTTGTTAAAATGATTGGATTTCCCCATATCCATAGAAACTAATATTATGTATGTATGTGCTTATAAAACGCAATCAATTTCAAAATAATTTATTCCAAAATTCGCTTGAAAATGAAACAGAACTAGGGACTTTAATTAAATTTAATTCTATAATTGAATTTGAAGTCTTTAGCTTCTGTTTTTGAAACATGGTAATTCCTGTGTAGCGATGGAACCATATTTTTGAATAAGTAAATTTATAATATATATATATATATATATATATATATATATATATAGGTAATGGATTTTTTTTCTTATGAATCAGACAGATTTTATCACGTTAAAGGTTTAATTTTAATGGATAATTCATATTTGAGTAGATGCTCCGTTTATTTATTAAAGTTTGTGCTTATTTATTTTCGTCTTTCGGCCTGAATATTTGAGAAATCTTATTAAAGAGAAATATGCGATCTACGGTGGGATTCGAACCTACGTCACACTGGCCAGTGGGAACTCTCGTTAGAGCCGAAGTGTTTTAACCAACTCGTCCACGAAGAAACTTTGCTGATCTGCCTTCCTTGAATAAACACACACACACACACACACACACACACACACACACACACACACACACATATATATATATATATATATATATATATATATGTAAATAGAAAAGTGAACATTGAAGTCATCAGAGGCAACAGGCTGTTTTATGCTAGACGCAATCGTCAGGCCATGAGTGTTGTTTTTTGTCTTGACTATTTATATATACGGGTCAGTGGTGCATTGTGGGTAGTCCATTCTGACGATTATTTTGGCGGGAATAGTTTCTTTACTTATTTGGGTTAATTTATTTTACTTGTTTTTTTATTTATTTTTATTTTATTTTCATTTTCTATTTTGTATATTATTTTATTCTTTTCGGTTTTCGATGTTTCATTAACGTAGTAACACATTTTTTGGATGAGTTTAGATTGTTTTAAACTATTAAATAAATGATCCAAACACATCTCAAATATATTTTACTACGTTACATCGAAAACGGAAAAGAATAAATAAATAAATAAATATATAAAATAAAAAATAAAAATAAAAATTGCTTTCTTACTTTATTTTAATCCAAGTCCGACATTAAAGTCGCTAAGGGTCAATGGGTTGGGGGGGAGGGCGTCACTAAGTGTGAAAGAAAAACATTATTAAGGAGCGAGAACAACAGAGGATAAATATTGACATTGCATTTAAATTTTTGAAGATCAAATTTGGCTGGAAGGCATGGAGCCGGAAGAGAGCTTTACAAGCCTGATGTGCGAGAAAAGAAACCGTTAACATAGAACTTGCGGTTTAAACGTAAAACCACTTTATTTCAATGAAGTCATAACGGACGAAACGCGTCACACGAAAACTTTTTCCACGTTGTCAGAGATTTCCCTATATATATATATATATATATATATATATATATATATATATATATATATATATATAAATAAATATTTAAAACAAAACCATTGATTTTTAATTTTAAAGGGATCGTATATATACCCTTTGTTATTTTAGTGTCATCAGGGAGACAATTTTTTTTGCTCTTCAATATCGTTAATATTCTTTTTGCTAATCCAACGATTGTCTCCTGATGAGATGTTGGTATAAAGGGCCCTAGAGACTTTTAAAATTAAAATCAATGGTTTTGTTTTTAAAACTATTTATAAATTTTGTGCCTCCAAATTTTTGTTTATATATATATATATATATATATTCTTTATTATTGTTATTGTTATTACTTTCTTCGATTTCTGTTGTATATACATTTCCTTCCGGGTTCCAACAAGCGACGTAAGGTCAGAAATAGCATAAATACATTCTACACTGAACATTTTTTATAAAACAAACAAAATCAACACATTTTACATAGATAAAACTATTCGTAATATGTGAGCTGTAATTTTTAGTACAATGTTTTGTATTTCTTTAATGCGTGAGCTACAAGGAATCCCTTCCGCGAGATTATTTGAATCTTTTCCAATGAATTCGAAGGCTCCATGTATAACTGGAATTATTGATTCCGTCATAAGTCACATTTTTTAGATTATTATTATTATTATAAATACCATTCGTTATGTTTCTTGCTTTGTATTCTGTAGAGCCAGGTCCATACTCTGGTGCTGCGGCACTATAGGAGAATTGTCATCTAATTGATAGCACTTTTCTTAGTATATGGGATATTCCTAGTAGGGTGATCTTCAGCGCAACCTCTGTGTTGATGTTACTTAGGGCACTGTTAGTAAAGTTGTCCATTCCTTTTCTCACGAGGCACAGACTTCCGAATACGATTGGTACAATCTTCATTCCCCATGTCCTGTTAATCTCGATCCTCAGATCCTTGTATTTGGAGAATTTCTCGATAATTTTCATGGGGGTGTTTCTCTCAGATAGTACTGTTATGCCAATAATTATACACTTCTTGGATTTCTTATCTTTTATGATAATACCAGATCTGTTGGCATTCATTTCCCTGTCACTTTGAATTAGCATGTCCCAGGGGATAGTTACATTATTATTTTGGGGAACTGTGTCTGGTTTGTGCTCATACCACCTCTCAATGGTTTTGATTTTGTGCTTCTTGTATATCTTTCAGTGCATATATATCGCTACCTTGTTATGTCTCTGGGTATATTCATTGTTTTCTAGTTCCGAACATAGAATATTTTCGACAATTTCAACATATATTTCCGCAGGTCCTGTATTTCCGGTTAGATTCATCCTTGCTTACGTGACAGTGATAGGATCAGATTGCGAGGATTTGGTTCTGAGCTGCAATAATTAGGCATTCTGTCTCAGCTTTCAACCTGGTGCTCCTCGGCAACTGATGCGCTTTCTATTAATCCACGTCTACTTTCGTTCTTTTTAGTTATTTGCCATGCAACGCCTTGTCCACCCAGTTTGTTAGGAATTTCATTTGTTCAATTGTTTTCTTCTTTGTTTAACTCTTTTTGGCGTAGATGATTTTCGCTTCATTTTATGTTGGTCGGATTCCACGTATATTAAGCTGTTTCTTTGAAGAGCGGGTGGATTTGGCGTTTTATTATTTGTAGGAAGGTGTCATTGTTTTGTTTGAGGTATGGTTCCAGTCTTATTCTTATGGTTTTTAGTGTTAGTTGGGTAAGACATCGGTCTCCTAAAGCTATTGGTACGTACAACCTGTCAACACCTGATGTCGGGTAGTGCATCTTCATTTGGTAAGTATTTTTCTGGTCTTGTTGTCGAAACATTTAATGTCATTCAGCTTCCATTTAATAATGTTCCCATATTATTATTATTATATATTTTATTATCTAATATATGTATACATAAATATATGTATATATGTAAAATATATACATGGATATTAAATATATATATATATATATATATATATATATATATATATATATATATATATATATGAAGAAATATAGTCTTAAGGTATGCTATATTTATGGGATAAAGTGCTTGATATCAGAGATAGAGCGTGTAAAATATAAAAGTGAATATAGAAGTCAACACTTAGCGCCTCTATGTGTTGATTTATATATATATATATATATATATATATATATATATATATATATATATATAGTTTTAAGATATGCTATATTTATGGGATAAAGTGCTCAATATCAGAGACAGAGCAAATATAAATTAAAAAGTGAACATTGAAGTCAACACTCATAAGCGACAGACTGTTTCATGCTTATCTTCAGGACACCATATATATATATATATATATATATATATATATATATATATATATATGTGTGTGTGTGTGTGTGTGTGTGTGTGAATTGGTAACAAATACAGATCAACTATGGTTCGAATCCGACAGAATGATGAGATAAAAATAAACAGGAAACGTTTAGCAATCAAACAGGTTTCACATGTTTCATCAGAGAATGATATATGGAGAAAAATAGAAATTCTGGTATCTTTTACTTTTTTTTTTCTTTGAGGGAAAATCAAGTGAATCCTTATCTTCTGATAAAGATTTAATGAAAGGAAATATATTAGAGTGATAAATGTTTTCTATTTGTTCTTTATCTTACCATATATATATATATATATATATATATATATATATATATATATATATATATATATATTTAAAAAATCCAAAATTACCTCTCATATGCGTGGGTATAGATCTGTTTCAACTAACGAGAAGTACGTTAGTCTTATTCAACCCCGGTGTATGGACTGTGTTCGTTTCAGGATTAGAAATTTAAATTTATTCTTTGGTAGCAGTCACAAAATTGATACAGAAATTATCCATTTCGATGTTTCAGTCAAACGAAATGCCCGAGTTGGTGGTCAGGGAAGGGTGGAATGTATTAGCCTTAAAGGGAAGAGGTTTTATAAAATTAACCCGGATATTAACCTTATGGCATTAAATTGTAGATATATGAAGTATGGTGTGTTAAATTGTAACTACAAGGGGACCGTAAACGAGTTTCATATACAAGAATTAATTATATATATAAAAAAGTTAGGTTCCTATTTAAAAAAGTAACAAATTATACTTAAAAATGAGATACATTTAAAACATTAACAATAAATCATATATATATTAAATTTAAGGAAGACTCTATTTCAAAAAGAATTGTATTAAAGAATAAAAAAAATAATATAAAATAAATTATCCATTTTTAATATTCAAAAATAAATTAAATCAAGCTATATTAAAGAAAACATACCAAGTTATATTTTTAAAAAAAATCAAAGAAATATATAGACAAAGAGGTGTAAGTGGTAAAAGAAAAGAGATGAATGGTTGTTGTTTGCGGAATTTGTGGATCCTATCATCATTTTTTATGTTGAGCGGCAATTTTCTTGCCTTCACTATTTATGTTATTATCCCAGTTGTTGGATACCTTTTTATAAAACTTATTAACTGCCCTGTTAATAGCTTTATAGTACAAATAATTCGCTTGCCTCCGCTGGATCATATGCTCCCATAGCAATATTAAATTCTGGGTTACTTCTTTTGGTCCACAGAGAAACATTATGGAATAGTATCGGTTTTTGTGTCTGTTTAATTTCGCAATTGTTAATAGGACAGTGACTTTTTATTAGATTTACAGTAGCCATTAACAGATTCTGATGGATGGGTAAAAGTTATAAATATCGAATTTTATGAATGTAAATTCATTCTTTCTTTTTTGTATTAGTAAACCATTCTATGGCTTCATCTGTTTTTTGCTACTGGTTAATTCCTAGAGTATTTTCCGTGTTTTAGCATGATATTTTTTCAAGGATATTATTGCTGATTTTACCGATATTATTTTTAGTTGGGTTAAGCAGTCGATATTGAGGTTTGTTTAGAAAATTTGAATTATAATGTTTAACTGAGATGAATGATTGTTGTTTATGGAATTTGTGGATCCTATCATCAATTTTTAGTTAACTGGCTATCTACTTAGTTTCAATATTGATGTTATTTTCCCAGGTATTGGGTGTCTTTTTGTAAAGCTTATTAAATTCCTTGTTAATGGCTTTGTGGTACATACACGAATCGACCTTGTAATAGTTACCCGTCCCATCTACATTGTAATGTTTACCCATCTCATCTGCTTTGTAATGGTTACCCGTCTCATCTACATTGTAATTGTTACCCGTCTCATCTGCTTTGTAATGTTTACCCGTCTCATCTGCTTTGTAATGTTTACCCGTCTCATCTGCTTTGTAATTGTTACCCGTCTCATCTACATTGTAATTGTTACCCGCCTCATCTGCTTTGTAATGGTTACCCGTCTCATCTAAATTGTAATTGTTATCCGTCTTATCTGCTTTGATGAATATTTTGTCGGATTTTTGATCATAGCAACGTCTTTTAGTATTTTTGCTGTAGATCGTTGTTAATATTCGCGAATGTAATTTTGTCGAGAATAGAACTTTTTTTGAAGTCCCGTAATAGATCGTCGCATTGGTGTGGGGGGGAAACTTAAATCCGTAAATATCGGCATCTTTCAAGATGCTGTACTCGTTCTTGTGTTTGAATAAGAAGAGTTTCCCCCTGATTCTTTTTATGAAGGTCTCGATCTTGTGTAAAAGAGCAGCTTATAGGATTGTTTATAAGGAACAGTGATTTTTTTTTTTTTTGAAGAGTATTCCAAGTAAATTGGTTCTATATTCCGGGAGTGTTAAGACACAAAGTATAAACAATTTATTACATCAATGACAGTGCTCAACTAAAAGAAGAAAATGTAAATATAATTTTAATATATCACACAAATAGTGCTGGTGGTAATTAAACAGAGCTCGATTTAATATGACAAATCTTTTGAGTATATATATTATGTATATATTTGAAGTGTATATATTATGTATATATTTTTCAATCATTTTTTTTATACATTTATTTTTATCTTAATTAAATGTAGTGCTCCAATATCTTGCCAGTCGGCTATAAATAATAATGTATGACAATGGTCACTTATTAATTTATTCATAACGATTGCCACGTACATGAAACTCAAAGTTGCATCGGACGGTGAAGAACAAATTGGTATTTCTTTTTGTATACATACATACATATATATATATATATATATATATATATATATATATATATATATATAATATTAGTGGTCAATATATATATATATATATATATATATATATATATATATATATATATGCATATATATACATACATACGTATATATATATATATATATATATATATATATATATATATATATATATAATGGAACCTCCTGTCGGTTTCGACGTTTCAGGATCTGACAACTTAATTGATTTATGTATGAAATTTTGTACGATAATCTTAAGTGGCACTTAAGACCCGCTGGTGATTTACAAAGGCCGCATATGGTTCAAGAATAAGGATTGTGGGATGAGATCACTGTTAGATTGGCTGATCTTTGAGATCTTGTTCTTTCTTATTGAAGACGATTCAGACAAGCTAATTAAAAACTGCTGAGTCCACTAAAACACGTTGATCTCCATTCTACCCGCTCCAAGTCTAAGCGCTCGTGAGTGTTATGAGGTATATTAACAGCTGACAGGTATATATATATATATATATATATATATATATATATATATATATATATATATATATATAATGGTATTCGGACTAAATTTTACAGTTTTTTAAGGGAAAACAAATAAATATCTAAACCAAAAATCAATTCATTGAAAAAATGAAAAAGTGTCAAACAGGTTATTATAACCGAAAGATAATCTGTTTCAGCATCAACCACTGCCTTGATCCGACTCCGGAATCTGGCGCATGCGACCTTCACGGTGTCCCTTACTAGAGCCTCAAAAACCTCATTAATCCTGTCGACCAGCTGGGCCTTTGCGTTAAAGACAGTTCTCCACCGCCTTAACCAGGACCCAAGAGTGTGAGTTCAATACCTGGTTAAGACGGTGGAGAATTTGAGGAAATAACAGGAGATAACTGATAACGGAAATCCATTAGACAATACGCGTGGAACTAGAGAAGTCTATTCCGCAGCGAGCGAATTAAAGGGTTCAGTTCGACATTCCAAACACCTGAAGAAGGCCGGAGCATAAAAACGCCCCAAACGTTGTGATAAATATGGCAACAAAGATGAGGACAATAGTCAGAATAATGTAAATAGTTTACATAATACCTCATCTCACAAATATAGACAGATACTGAAGGATGTTTTAACTTGTTCACGATTTTCTTTGCCGCAGACGTTTTTTTATGAACTTGACCGTTACACCTCTTGTATGCCTGGTAGCAGAGGTACTGATTCAAGGCCAGACATTTCAATACACATTTCCCGCGCAAAGTCTGTATTCCCTTGCCTGCGTCTTCCATTTTTTTCCTCTGCAGTTGTTGGATGGATTCTAGTATACGGAGGCAATCAGCACATCTGCTGTGTTATGTCCTAGAAGACACGAATCTCCTTTGCAGCTCACCATTTCACATCTTATTTGTTCTATGGCATTCAAAGAGCATTGTGAGGCTGACATGATTTGATCATTTTGATTTCGGGCACGAATCATCATAATGCTGTTTACTCCAATATTCAGGTAGCTTCCACACGTCCATTTCAGTTAGCTCTGACACCTCGGAAATTGTAGGGACTAGGTGTCATAATACTATTCCCTGTTTGCAGATATCCCAAACCAGATAGAAAAAAAATAATCTCTCAAATTTAGCTTGAACACCCCGTTCCTCAGTGGAACATTAATTTAATGGACTAATAGTGCGATCGTCCGTTAAACACTTTCTGTCCTTTAATTTGAAAATTTTTATTATGGCCTAAAAACACCCAGTACAGATCAAAATTTTGTAAATACAGTATTGTTGGGGCGCACCCACCTTCTGACTGATAATGGACTTATCTCTCTACGATATAAGTCAGTGCTAGAGAGAGTAGTGGTGATGGTGCGAGGATCAGGTTCAGCGACAGCAGTCGAGATCAGGTTACCATTACATACCGTTGGACTGTAGACTTTTGCTATTGTTACTTACTAACCGACGTTCCTTATTACTAATCACTCTGTTGTTAATTACCTCTTACAAATATACCAGTATTTATCCCTACAACTGTGTTTGTCTTTATTCGAATGCACACACGCGGGAACACTCCCAACAACTCAACAAGTATATATCCATGTGTATTTTATTTTTAAGTTACTATGTACTTTTTTAAAAATTGGAAAAAGTTTTAAAGTTAAATTTGGAGTCCGTTGGTTCCGGCCCACTTAATTTGAGGTTTTTACTACTATATATATATATATATATATATATATATATATATATATATATATATATATATATATATGTGTGTGTGTGTGTGTGTGTGTGTGTGTGTGTGTATTTAGGCAACAAATTCTCTTTTTAGGAATGTCTGATTGAAATGGTTGGGATTAAAAAACAAGATAACAAGAAGTCAAGACGCTTGACTAAGAAAATCCATTTTCTGTGGATTTATAATATTAATCTTGTTTTTTAAAATTATCATGGATATATTTAAATTTAAACCATTTGTCATTTTGGATCTGGTGAGACTGGCGTAAAAAAACTTACCCGTTAAAATAAATTATAATTTACAACCGTGTTTTCTTTGATGTGTTAAGTTTTTCTTCGATGTCTCTCATATATATACATAATTATTCGAAAATTATGACATAAATATGTTAAAAATCACTACAAAAATAGCCATTTTGTTTCAACACTTCTGGTGTCTTATCAAGTGATGGTGGTGAAAGTAGAATCTACTTTCAAATACTTCGAATAAATAATTATATGTGTTCTACTCTCTATTGAGCACTCTTTTAAGAATAGTATTTTTTGTCTATTGGAATTTATTCCGTACACATCAATCCTGATAGATAAAACAGGCCGACATAGATGTTAGGAAAGTTGTTTCAATATACTCATATCGATATATATATATATATATATATATATATATATATATATAGAGAGACAGAGAGAGACAGAGACAGAGAAAAAGAAATAAAGAGATAGATAAATAAAAACAGGCTAATATTGATATTAAGATATTTACATATAAACAGATCACTAAATATATATATATATATATATATATATATATATAAATATTAAATTTAAATCCCCCATCGCTTAGTAGTACAAAAGCTATTTACTGTGAATAACAGAAAAACACACTCCGGGACCTTCATAAGAAACACCAGAGAGTACTAACTGATATTAAACTACAAACAAAAATCCTGGCCATAAATAAACCCCCAACCCAGACCACTTCCACCGGGATAAAATACCTTACGCCCCCGCCTATCGCTAACACAAACCCACTCTCATTAAAAAGGCGCCGACTAGAGGAAGACTGACTTTAAAAAATAATTTAGAACGATGCTCCGAGACAAGAACTTAGAGGCTGATGATAGCCGTGTGAAGAACGTTTGAAACACACTATACCTATATTCAGGTATTTTTTTTGTTGTAAAATATATATATATATGCTCTGTTAAAATAAAAAAAACATAGAGCTCTATGTGGATCAGTTTTAATAATTATTATTACTAGGGTACACCAGGATTTCTATTTTATCGAGGTCCCACTCCTCATATCACGTCAAGGCTCTAGAGTCCTTTTATATCAGATCCTGTGGGCCTTCCCTCTGTAAACAGAGGGAATGCTTACTGGGTCTGAATGTTATTGGACCCTAGCTTTCTTGAAATTCATATATTTTTTTTCTTTTCCCTCCATTGGTGATCATTAATATCAATTAAATTTACATGTTTTATATTTTTTATATCTCAGAAATAAACTTGATAAGTCTGGGATGAAACCGGTTGTTTTTTTAGCTTTTAAAATATACATTAAAATGCCATATAAATTATGCTTATTCCTAGGTTTAATGTTTCTGTTTCTAATTCTTCCACAACCAATAACTTCTTATTTCTTAGTGGCTTTATCGCCTTGCATGGTGTTAAAACGATTTTACAAAAAAAAGTTAAGTATGCTATTAATTTCAAGGATTTAACCTAAATTCTCTGCGAAAGAGTTCATGAAATAAGAATGTTCAACAATAAAGTAGGAATTGTCTGAAGCATATCTGTGAGATCTTAATTTGCCTCGAAGTTTTGAAAACATCAAGAGCATTCGCCATATGTTTCCATGATTTTTGTAAATTTGAACAAGTCTGGATCTCATGTCAACACACACACACACACACACACAGACAGACAGACCGATTTAAGCCGTTAATCTTAAATTAACTAAATATTTCTTAATGTTAACTATTGCCCTTGTTAGTAAATTAATAGAATCTGAATTTATTGTCATTTAGAGAGTAATTACATTTTGTGTGGACAGCCCGTATATATATATATATATATATATATATATATATATATATATATATATATATATATATATATAATATGTGGTGCAGTTCAATTTACATTACAATGAATCATTCATGCAAAAAGTAAATTAATAAAGTTAAATGAAATAAAATGGCGAAATCTGTGAAGAAACAGGTTGTTTTTTTATCTTTTAACATATACATTAAAATGGCCTATAAATTATGCTTATTCTTAGCTATCTTTAAATTTTGTACTACAAAAACCTGATACACACACACACACACACATACATATATATATATATGTAAATTAATGAAGTGAGGAAGCGAGAGAGGAGAGAGAAGACCTGAGTGAGTTAGATGTAATTTAAAATTTCTATACTTTCTTATTAAAATTATAAATGGAACATGGAACCTTAAAGTGGTCTGTTTTTATTTAAATTATTTGCTCTGGATTTACATTGAGCTCTCTCTGGATTTTATCCTCCTTGGGTTTACCCATACGAATTACCTAGTTTTTCATAAACTATATATATATATATATATATATATATATATATATATATATATATATATATATATATATATATATATGCATGCGTGTGTGCGCGGGTGGGGAGTGTAAAAATTCATATGTAAAATATATATCTGCAATATTAATAAAAGAAATAATAAGAGGAAAAGATTTCGTCTTTCATAATTTTCCTTCCTTTTCTTGATAGTTGATAGGTTTTGATTGTTTTCGTAACATTCTTGAACTCGTTAGATTTTATCGCAACGTTACTTTCTGTCTATGTATCTAAATAGAGATTATTCTATAAAACTGCTACATTTTCCAGACAAAGTTCATCTAGGATTGAAATAAATCGGAATTAGATGTAATTCCTACTAGTCATAGGTAGAAGTGATCAAAAGCTACGTAAATATAAATTAGACATTGTAGTCAACAACGACAAGCTCCGACAGCCTGATTCCTTCTCGAAGCAATCATCCGTGTATCTATTTATATAGATAATCTGAAGATTTACCTATACTTCTACATATCTATTTAGGAATTGTAATCAAGTAGCTGATGTCTTCGACTCTACATACGTGCTGCTTAGGAAAGACGGAGATAATACTATGTTGATGATCTGGATATTTCCGAAGTAGAAACGAACATATTAAAATTTGTCGGATGCCGCATAATATTACATTAGATCAGCCTTCATTCATGGTCCTCGAGACTATATCAAATATATACAATACAATATATATTCGATGGATATACCGACGGATATACCTACGCTAAGGCTAAATCTATCTATCTATCTATCTATCTATCTATCTATCTATCTATCTCGTTCAAATGTTCATATCTATCTCATTCTAATATTCATTTCTATCTCATTCTAATGTTCCTATCTATCTATCTATCTATCTATCTATCTATCTATCTATTTCATTCTAATGTTCATATCTATTTATCTATCTCATTCTAATCTTCCTATCTATCTAAAAAAATAAAACTATTGTCTAGAAACTTATATATTGTAGAAAGTTTTATATATATATATATATATATATATATATAATGAAGAAATATACTCTTAAGTTGTGCTATATTTATGGGATAAAGTGTTCAATATCAGAGATAGAGCGTGTGTAAATATAAAAGTGAACATTGAAGTCAACACTTAGAGGCCTGACGATTGCGTCTAGCATGAAGCAGCCTGTCGCCTCTAAGTATTAACTTCAATGTTCACTTATATATATATATATATATATATATATATTAAAAGAAGAAAGAAACCGAAAACGCTTTTGGTTGTAATGCACATTTTTTTCAAAATATATATTATGTTTTATTTCCCATACTTTTCAAAGATGTTTCGGGTCTCGCAACCTTCTTCAGATAAAGAGTGGATATTTTTACATATTATTAAAATGAATTCATTTTCCTTATGCTTTTCGATGTTAAACATTCTCTTTTTGTGTGGTATTGACACAAATGTCTTCCTTGGACTGTTGGTGAGAAAGTTCTTCTGCTTGAACTGTAATAACAATACTACAATGAGGCTGAATATAGGCTCCCTGGGGTTTGGGCTGCTAATGTATTCATATTTTCGTGTCTGGATAGCTGCTTTTATTTCACTCGATTTGTGAGTTTTTAGTAGTCCGTAGAAATTGCTTGTTTGTGGTACAAAGTTTATTAGGAAATCCTTTTCTTTTTTTTGCTAATATCTTATTATGTGATGCGTAGAGTTTTGTAATTTTTGATATAATGTTTTTGTCTATGTTGTTGCAGTTGTTGTTATCTTTTAGATCATCTAGACTTTTTGTTTTATTGTATGTTTTGTTCATGATCACTATATCGCTGCCTTTATCTGCTTCTTTTATGATTATATTATTTCTTCGGATATTCTCTAAGCCTAGTCTTTGTATGTAAGTTGAATGGTTTCGATTTTTCTTGTAGGTTGAGGTTCCAGAGTTTTTCAAAAAATATATTTAGCTCATTAATATTATTATTTTTGTTTGGGAATAAATTGGATGTTTTTTTTTATTTTTTTTTTACTAATGACTCATCTGTAAGGTTTTTGTTATTAAATGTTTCTTTGAGTCTGAATTTGCGTTCAAATTCTCTAATGTCTTTTTTTAGGGCGGTTATATTGCTTTTCGCAGAATGGTAGAATTTTAGGCCCAATTTAATAGGTTGATTTCCTCCTTTGTAAGTATATGTAGATAAGTTTATTATTTTGGGTTGTGTGTCATATAAACTGGACTTCTTGTTCAGACTGGGGCATCTAAAAAATAATGATTGTTTCTTTCCACATATTTCCGGTTTTCTAAGAGATAACCTCTCTGTGTACATTTCGGGTTTTCTGGCCAGTGAGAGTTTCTCTTGGTAAAATTGGGCTGGTTGTTTCTAGATGGTTTTATATAAGCGTGTTCGTTTTTGTTATAAGGGGTGTTCCATATGTTTTTAGATTGGCTGCTTCTGTCTGGATTCTAAGTTGATTGTGTGTAGAGATTTTCGGGGAATTTTGGTTGTATTCCTTGTTATGGGTAGTGGTTGTTACGTTTGGTTTCTTGTGCTAGGTGGTATCTGTAAGTGTTGATTTTGTAAATGTGTGTGTATTCTGACCTTTTTCTGGTTGTGTTATTGTGTGATGGTCTGTTGTGAAGGTTTTTTGTGCGCTTTTTAGCATATTTTCGTAATTGTATTTTTTGTGTGGGTGTGTCTGTGTGTGTTAGCATGTATTAAGCTTCTTACTTCTGATGTGTGGTTTTCTTTGTATTTGCTGATGTCGTATATATTTTTTTGTGTTGAGTACTGTGTTTTAGTGTGAAGAGTTTGGATCGTTTTTTTGTGGCGGGGGGGGGAGTGTCTGTCTCATTGTCCGATTTTTCTTTTCTTGGCAATGTTTTCACCCTGGTTATCTTTCTTTCCAAGATATTCCGGGATTTTTCCTCCTTTACCTTGCATTTCGACTCAGAGAGAAATTGGTGAGTTTCTTTTGGGACATAGTTCCTTGATTTCTGTTCACAATTTATTATCAATCTCTGTGTATTTTTTCGTAAAGTGTATTGTGTTGTCTTCTTGTATTTCATTTTTGGGCCTGCATTTTTGTTAGGCTCAGTGTGTTTTTTATTTGTTTATGTTTTTTCGTGTCTTGTGGATTAATTATTTCCACAGAATTTCCTTGGAATAAATATTTCCTCTATGTCTATGTAGTTTTTATATTGTTGAGGCTTCTTTCTTTTTGATAGCATTGAAAAATGCTAGTTTTCTTTGATTAAGAAGGTTGTCCTACATTTGGAGATTCTGTCTCTTTGTTTTGTATGGTTTCTCTTGGATGTGTAAGTTTTTATATTTTCTAGGTGCCAACACAATGTTTTGAGATATTCCATCAGAGTTTCTGTGCTACAGTGGTGTCCCCTGGTTTGCTGCGATATGATTTGTAGAAGAATAGTATCTGTTCTTTTGTTCAATTTCTGTATTTCTTCCTCCATAAGTTTTAAAAATATACGCTTTTCTCTCATTGGAACAACTATAATCTCCCACATATATATATATATATATATATATATATATATATATATATATATATATATATATATATATATATATATATATATATATATATATTTCTAGTGATCTGTTTATATGTATATATCTTAATATCAATGTTAGCCTGTTTTTATTTACTTATCTCTCTATCTATCTTTCTCTCTCTCTCTTTATATATATATATATATATATATATATATATATATATATATGTATGTGTAGATTTGTTTAAATATAACTAACTTTCATAATATTTATGTTAGCCTGTTTTATCTATCTCTATATATATATCTATCTCATTCTTATGTTTCTATCTATCTATCTATCTCATTCTAATGTTTCTATCTATCTAACTATCTAACAAAATTAATCTCGTGTAAAATCGTATCGTAATTTCAATATTTATTCACATTTTCAAAAATACATGTCTGTAAATATTTGTATGTAATTCAAATAAATACAATGCAGACACACACACACACACACACACACACACACATATATATATATATATATATATGTATATATATAGATAGATAGATACGACTGCTGTATATATATTAATATCAATTATTACCTTGATTCAAATATATTGCTTATATGCTATGTTACGTGGCTGCTTCAATTAGTGTAACGAAGAGATTCTATTTCTTTAATATAATTTAAATAAATTTTCTATCCTGTTTCTTTCAGACGAAGATATGGAAACACTTTTTCATATTTCAGTAAAATGCTCAATTTCTAAAATTTTAAATTTATGTATATGGAGAAAAAAAAACGTCAAATATTGGTTTAACACACACACACACACACACACATATATATATATATATATATATATATATATATATATATATATATATATATATATATATATATACCATCAAAAAATCTATTTCATTAGATTAAATATAACATTCTCAATAAACAACATGCTTTGCTGCATTTCGAACCGGAATTATATTGTTTGAAATACTTTTTCCCGATTATCGGTAACATCTATAAAATCGTCCATATTAACAAATCTGTCAGCACAACATAAAGAATTACTTTTATTTTAACATATCGTAGTTTATCATTTTTAATGTTCTGTGATTTTATCTGATATTGACACATTTAACGAAAACCTGATGTGTGAGAAATTTAGATAAGGAGGCGATATAATGTATATTATATTTTCAATCATTTGTGAATAAAACTTTAACGAAAATCTGACAAATATCTGATTTTTGCAAGAATCTCAAAAATGTATGCTTTTCATCGAAAAAGGACGTTTAAATTTAACGTACAAATTTATAGTCCCGGGTTGACGCCAGAAAAACAAAACTTTTAACCAATATTTCGAAGGTTCTAAAAAGTAGTTATTTCTTATTTGCATTTCCTCTTAATAATAATTGTTTCATTATGTTTTGAGCAGTTATACTAATTTTTAGTCAATGGTACAAGGTATTCATATCTATCTATCTATCTATATATATATATATGAAGAAATATAGTCTTAAGATGTGCTATATTTATGGGATAAAGTGCTCAATATCAGAGATAGAGCGTATGTAAATATAAAAGTGAACATAGAAGTCATCACTTAGAGGCGACAGTTAGTTTCATTCTAGACGCAATCGTCAGGTCTGATGATTACATATAGCATGAAACAGACTGTCGCCTCTAAGTGATGACTTCTATGTTTACCGGCAAAATGTAATATTAAGAAGTTCTCAATACACGTAAGAAAAATATATAAAAAAAAAGGCATGTAGAGCTTTTAACTTTACAAATCAGAAGGGTCAATTAAAATACACGGCCACGGTTTCGATCTGATAAGGTCTTCGGGTAATACTTTTCAAGTGACCATTGTAAAAGTATCGCCAGAAGAACCGTTAAGTCGAAACCATGGTCGCGTATTTTAAATGACCTCCTGGTTTTAAAATTATATATATATATATATATATATATATATATATATATATATATATATATAAATTATATATATATATATATATAATGAATATAAATATGTATTTGCATGTACATTTTTATACTGTGTCTTCGTTTTGCTGTCGTATATGTACAAATTTTTTGTTAAAACAAAATAACCTTAATTAAAACATTGAGGTATACGCTTGCACGCACAATACGTTAATGACATTAGAAGTGCTTCTAAGGAAACACTAACGAACTCTTTGCATCGTTGAGCGGCTTCTGAATTCAAAGACTGTAACTTACATCGACTACTATTGATAATTAAGACTATCGCTTGCTGCAATTGTAGAACTACGTTCATGCGTTAATTCTGATATCATAGCCGATAGAAATTAGAAGATTCTAATTCGGCGACATAAATGTGTCTTTGCTTATTAGCTACTGGGAGAATGTTGCATGTAAATGTCTTGGTAAATGCTCTTAGAAGACTGTCTAGTCCGGCAGAAGAACAATGTATACAGCGCTTGAAGGCTTACGGTCATGGTACGTTCAAACACCTGTTCTCGTACGATCACCGAAGTTAAGCAACGTCAAGTCTGCTCATTGCCTAAATGGGCGACCATTTGAGAATCCCAGGTGTCGTAAGCTTGCATGTGTGTTTGGTATAATGGACAATGGCTCAGAATTGTTAATTAGAAACCCGTGTTTTAATTGCTGATTGGTTCGTTATGAATACATTTATAAATGATCCCTTTTATATTCAAATCATCTTTTATTTACAGTCATAGACTTTTCACCTGTCTATTTAATAATCCATTTTTTGGGGAATCGATTTTTTGGGGCTTTGATTTCCACTTTTATTGGATTTTCAGGTTTTTTTTTTTCCTTTTTTTTTTAAAGCATTTCACCCCAAGCAAGGCGGGAAGCCACTAGCACGTAAAGGGTTACAGAGAGTTGGAGCTAAAGCAAATAGGAGTGATAGAGGAAAGGATGAAGAGAAGGATAGGGGATAGATCAAGGCATCTGGAGACGTCGATTGACATTAAATTTGAATAATTAGAGATTATAGCTATCATGGAAACAGGCGATAGGTGCGAGACATGAAGCTATTTGAGTAGAAGAGACAGCTACATTTAACTGTTTCTACAGTGAAAGGGTGTGAGCAAGATGCCAGACTAGTAGAACGCTTAAATTCATGAAGTTTGGAAACCAGCGAAAGCAGCTTATCGGAGCAGTTACTATGAGAGTATTTGTAAAAAATACGGAGGGAGGCTGTAAAATAAAATTACATGAATCATTAGATAAATTCTTTGAAAATCTAGTCGTTATTGAGTTGCCACATTTGCATTATATATGAAATTATTAGAATATTCATCGGTCGGTTCCTGTACGGTCACCGAAGTCAAGCAACGTCAGGCCTGGTCAGTACCGCGATGGGTGACCGCTTGGGAATACCAGGTGTAATGGCTCGGAATTGTTAATTGAAGAGCGGAGTTCTAATTCCGGTTGAGTTCGTTATATTCACCTATACGCCAATTCGTTAGAGAAATGTGTGAATGTGCATTTTCTCCTCCAGCTATGAGTTAATTATTATGTCTTGTACCACTAAAATATTTTTGATCTCCAAAAAATCTTACAATCTAAAAATAATTTATCGCTACAAATAACCTTCAAAGTGTTGATAAGCTCTAGAAAACGAATAATTCAATCAATGTTTATGAACGATAGTTCAGAAAATAACATTGACTTTTTGAATTGGGTGGAAAGTTTGTTAGTCTTCTGTGTCCAGGAAAGATAGAAAATAAACTGACTAGAATCGATATCAGAAATAAAATTACAGGTTTATTTTTGTGCAGAAAAATATCCTGATAAGAGCTTAACAAAATTATTTCTGAGGACAGATGAAAAGTATTTATTGTCATCTTTGTCCGCTGAGATTTGTATTCGACATAAAAAATACCCCAAAAAGAGGTGACATGTCGAAAAACTAACCAAACCTTCCGAGACGGGTGTTGGTATACTAAGGACAGATCTATCATCTGATCTATAGTGTTGGTTAGTTGGTTGGTTGATTATGTTTAGCTAGATATCAACCTCTACGGATTATTTAAACTGAAATGTAAATATTTTAAACAAAGTTTTATGGCTTCAACTACAGATGGAATGTTTTTTTTTCATTTTGCTTTAAAATTCATTGTTGGTATTTCTGCTTTAAAATGTATGGTTGGAAATTTTCTTATAAATATGTATCGTTGGTGTATTTTATATATAAATTATATTGTTGGTATTTTTACTATTAAACATATTTCCATACATTCATAGTATTTCGGAGTTCACTAGTTTCCCATATCTGGGACCTTAACAAGTGCTACCACCCGGCTCAGGTAAACCTACCAACAACAGCAATTAAGGGGTGCCTCCACGCTCCCCAAGTCTCACGATCACAGGCTTTGCTACCTGTTATAGTTTATTAACATACCCAGGGCTATGATCTCTAATGAAAAATACCAGGCAATAATATGAAAGCTCTATGTAGAAAATAATAAGTTGATTTAAAAATCCAACAAACAGTTTTATAATTTAAATAGGCTACAATACTGAGTAAATTCCTGAATGTTTAAAGCAGGGCGTGTGTGGCTTAGGTTAATTGATTTTTATTGAAAGCCGCCAGATGATGCGTGTATAACACATTAATGGGCACAGAGAAATCGTGCAGAGAAAAGAGATAATAAATCAGCCAAAATATCAAATAATTTGCTGTGGGTATCCTGGGGATTTGTTGTCACGTGATGTCAAGCGAAACACGTCAGTTACTATTTTTATCTCCATTTTTTAATCATTTCACCCCAAGCATTTACTTTTTATTTCTTGGCATGAAATAATCAAATTAGAATATTGAAGAAAATTGGTAGGGCGTGAGATCACGTATTGTAGTGATTATTATTAATCAGAATCTATCTATCTATCTATCTATCTATCTATCTATCTATCTATCTATCTATCTATCTCATTCTAATGTTTCTATCTATCTATCTATCTATCTATCTATCTATCTATCTATCTATCTATCTATCTCATTATAATGTTTCTGTCTGTCTGTCTGTCTGTCTGTCTATCTATCTATCTATCTATCTCATTCTAATGTTTTTATCTATCTATCTATCTATCTCATTATAATGTTTCTGTCTGTCTGTTTATCTATCTATCTATCTATCTATCTATCTATCTATCTAATTCTAATGTTACTATCTATCTAATTCTAATGTTACTATCTATCTATCTATCTATCTCATTCTAATGGCCGTATCTGTCTGTCTATCTCATTATAATGTTACTATCTATCTATCTATCTATCTATCTATCTAATTCTAATGTTACTATCTATCTATCTATCTATCTATCTATCTATCTATCTATCTTATTCTAATGGCCGTATCTGTCTGTCTATCTCATTATAATGTTACTATCTATCTATCTATCTCATTCTAATGTTACTATCTATCTATCTCATTCTAAAGTTCATAACTATTTATCAGCCTGTATATCAAATAATTTGGTGCGAGTATTTTGGGAATTTGCAAATGTACATAAAAGGTGCAATAATATTAAGTTGAATCTTTTAAAACGGATACAATATTTGAAAATAGTACCTAAAGTAGGTAAATTAAAAAAAATAAAACAAAATGCAAAAACGGTTTTCACAAAAGGGTTTTCATTACCGTCAAATAGTATTAAATATTAACAAAAACACAATTGGCAAAAAAAAAAGGAAAAATAGAAAGACAAACAAAATATTGCTGACAGGAATTTATGCAAATTAACAGTTTTAAATAATCGGAGCGTCGACATAAATACGACTATTCACCAAGGAAGACAATTGGGTCTGTGTCGTGTCAGAAAATCTTTCTTGTCAGAATCCATCTTGGTCACTTACAAATCTACTATTCGTCTGTGCATTGAATACTGTTGCCATATCATGTATGAGGCCCCTGCTATTCATCTTGAGATTCTTGACAAATTCCAAACAAGAATCTGCAATATAATCTTGACTTGACATTTCGACTTTAGTCTCATTCTCTCTGACATGGCGTGTCTTCTGTCTCTTCTTTTTCTAGTTTCATTTGCACTATTCTGATGCGCTTTTTCTCCCTTGTTCCTCGACTACAGCAATTTCAGCGTACTGCTAGATTAGCATTTAGGTTCAATTCTTTTACTAAATACAACCATAACCTCTACTCCAACGGTTTATTTTCTCGCACTTCCCACTTTCTTCCCTGATAACTACAATCTTCATAAATATAAATGCAATGTCATTCGCTATCTTCTGTCTTCTGGAATCCCTTTCATCTTTTTTCCTTCCCTCAATCCTCCCTATTTTCTTTCATTTTCACTTTCACTCCCTGTACACCCCTGTGTACTAATGGCATTCTTGCCATGCTTGGGGTGAAATGATTACAAAAATTGAGAATAAAGTTTGACGTAATAAAAACATGTATATATGTGTATATTGACTGTATCCTTCACCAAGAATTATAAAGCCGTCATGGATCAATATATGGAAATATAGGTTGATTCTCATGTCGACTGGAACGAAAATAATTTTTCAGATTATTTGAAGTTATTCGAAGACAGAGTGACACAGCTGAAAAATACGACTGTGAAATTCGATAATTGTTCCTCTGTGAGATTGAAACTTTGCGATAACCATTATTGTCGAATTTAACAAGTTTAAATCCTTTGTCGAGTTCCTTTATTCGTGTATAATTGCTTCGAAGTGGTGTATTTTCAGTAGGAAATAACCATTAGGTCACGTTAAAACAAAGTCGTATTTTGTTCTTAAAGCACACTGACTCGTTCTGATTTTGCGGAAACACATATTTGCTCAGTTTCGTATCCGAAGACTAATTTCGAACTAAGCCCGAGTTGTTGCTTTGGACAAATCGAAAGCGTTTAGCAAGGTATGGCATAGCGTTCTTCATGAGTTGAAAGGCTTTGGTATTCCCGGACGGATTTTTGAACTTCAGTCTATAATATCAATATGCGAAATAAAAGTTGTCTTGAAGGGTCACCCTTTTCGTAATAATGCAGGCGTCCTGTAGAACTATATCTTTTGACTTAATCTGTTCTTAATTTTCATCAATAACATAAGTTCTTAATATTTCATCGATGATATAAATTCTTAACTTGATATCAATGCTGATGACCCAATCATTTACTCCTTCATTTAAAACCTTCATGAGATTGATTCGTTACGATTTCTCGAGCTAACATTCTCGGCTAATTATTCGTGTCTAAAGTCGATGAAGAGGTTTTAATGGATCGATTTATTTTTTACGGCTTATCAACCCTTTGCAGGTTATTTGAAGCCAGAATATATTTTAAGCTTGTAAGAATCTTTTCTTTTTCTTTTATTTTTTTTTAGATAATAATGGTTTAAAGATACAAGTCTTATCAATTAATACATAACTAGGGGAGGGGAGAAGAGCCGAAATCATACATTTCCCAACGATGTTTCCGCGTAAGATAATATATCGAACCCAACGGGGATTGGAACTCGGCTCTCCGATTAACAAATCTGAGCCGTTATCTATCAAACCACCTGCACATCCATATTTACAGCAGCTGGTCGCCCATCTCGGTACTGACCGGACTCAACGTTGCTTAAGTTCGGTGATCGTAAGGAAAATGATCGACGAAGAGGGATACATTGAATAAACATTTAAACTCCTCTCGTATGTAATACAAAGAGGAAAACTTACAAAGTCCACAAAAACAAAACTTTGATAAAATTATGTTTGGTTTGGCTAGTTTTGTTTTACGGCATATCAATCTCAATGGGTTATTTAATGCCAACAAGATTTTTATTGCTGGCATTATTTTTTCAAAAATGTATTGCTGCTAATATGTCCCCACTCCAAAAAAAAAAAATATTGCTGTTAAATTTTTTTCTTCAAAGATTTATTGCTAGAAATAAAGTATTACTGGTAATAATTCTTTACAAAAATGTATTAAAACCTATTTTTACACTTTTTACAGTTTGGGTGTTAACTATTTGCCCATAGTTGGAACCATAACAGGTGCTACCACCCTGAATCGGGGTGGGCCTGGGAACACCAGCAATTAAGAGGTGGTTACACGCTCCTCAAAACCTCTTGATCAGAGACCTTGCTGTTGGACGCAGTTTATCGTCTTACCCAGGACACGGTCGTAGTTTATCGCCTTACAGGACGCGAACGTAGTTTATCGTCTTACCCAGGACGCGGATGTAGTTTATTTCTTCTCCAGGACGCGGATATAGCTTATCGCCTTACTCAGGACGCGGACGTAGTTCATCGTCTTACCCAGAACGCGGATGTAGTTAATTGTTTTACCCAGAACGCGGACGTAGTTTATCGTCTTATCCAGGACGTTAAAGGTATAATATTCTGTAGCAACCCCACAACGACTACAAGTTCGAAGGATGTAATCATGTATTATTTATTTTTTTGATAGCTACTCAAATCAAAACAAAACAAAAGAAAAAAAAACTAACATCGCCAAACATGGAGCAGAAAATTATAAAATAGATCACAAATAATGAAATATATAGGTGAAAATTCTAGGAATGTAGATAAGAAAAAAGGGTTCATTTTCTCATATTCGTTATACGTCTGACTTTAATTTTAACGTAGAAATGCAGTTGTAATTAAAGAAAAAACTATTCTATTAAGCCCAAAACTGATTGAATGTGCAACATTTTACGAATCATTAACGGTGAAGTGTCATCCTGTGTTATACAGTGTATCTGCCTTTCTAACAATGGTACTGATAATATAGTTACGTATAATTAAAAAGAATAACAAAAGAAATGAATTAAAAATATATTAAAATAAGCGATAAAATAGATGTGTTAATTTAGCATCTAGATTTAACATAACAAGGTCAGTCCATCTATATATTTAGCGTTTCTATGTAAAAACTTTAACTGGGGAAATTCGAACTGAGATTGCGCATTCAAACCGTGACGTTAATCGCACATCCCTATATTCTATAAACGTCTATATACTTATTACTGATCTATACGGCGAACGGGAACAGCACGTGGGAACACCGGTACCCGTGCGATCACAAGTTAAGCAACGTCGATTCTTGTCAGTACCTAGATAGGTGACTGCTGCTATAACCTTGGATGTGTGCGCGGTGCATCAGTTAATGGCTCGGAGTTGTTAGCCGGAGAGCCGAGTTCCAATTCCAGATGGGTTAGACATATTCAGTTACTCGTAAATACATTTGTGGGATGTGTGTTGGAGATGAATACAAGGTTTGAATTATCAGAAGGTTTACAATTGTGTGTGTTCAATAATCTTCCATCCACAACAATTAATACAAGACAGATAATAAAGATTCATAAAACTCTTGTTTCAAAACGTAACTTATTAATATTTGATATACATGCATGAATACTGAGGGAAAAGGTTAGACAGAGTTGTGTCTCTTAGATTATGTAAAATTTGTACCTAAGTTCAGAAAGTGAAAGTAATTATTAAACTGTAGTTTAGGAGAATAAAGTTTCTTTAGCATGTTTAGAATTGGGTATTGTACAAGCTGGTAAACGTTCAGAAGAGATTTCAGAGTTCGTACTTGCGTAAATGTTGATGTGGTCTTTAATGTCTGATCGCAAAGGCTAAGACGGGAGTTCTTGAAGATTACATCTTGGTAAATGAGACGCGAGAGAGAGA